>RXON01001989.1:0-22308 GCA_009667805.1 Leptobrachium leishanense | reverse complement strand
GTGCAGTGGTGGAGGTTTTGGGAATGCAGAAGAAATCCCCGATCCATTCAGTTACGTCAGCATCAGGGGATTGATAGCTGCTGATCCAGGACTGATTCATTTTTATAAATGTCAGCTGGTCTACAGAGTCGGTGGACAGACGCACTCTTTTGTCTGTGACAAAACCTCCAGTGGCACTGAACGTCCTTTCAGAAAGCATGCTGGATGAAGGGCAACCTAGTAGCTCCATATCATATTGGCTAAGTTCTGGCCAGTGATCCAATCTCAACGCCCAGTAAGCCAGTGGATCATCTGCTGTAAAGGTATCAAGGTCTGACCTTGCCCCTAGGTATCCCTGCACCATATGGTGAAGACACTGGCAATGGGTGCCTACATTTGACAACCCTGGGCGTCGTGGACTAAAAAAATTGGCATCAGTCAAGCGGTCCCCTTCACTGCTCTTCCTCTGATCAACCACAGCCTCAGAAGCACCTGTGTCATCACTTAGTAACCTACCAGTGCCTGGAAAGGTGTTACACAAGTGTCGCTTTAGAGCGTCCTCAAGTTGTTTCATCCTGTCCTCCCTCTGTGAGGGCAGGATGAGCTCTGCAACTTTACCCTTGTATCGTGGATCAAGAAGGGTTGCCAACCAGTAATGATCCCTCTCCTTGATAGCACGAATCCTGGGGTCCTTTAGCAGGCTTTGCAGGATAAGGGAGCCCATGCAGCGTAGGTTGGAGGTGGCATTAGCTTCCAAGTGTTCCTGGTCGCTGAGGATGACCGTATCATGCACTACCTCCTCCCAGCCACGTACTAGTCCTTGGGTTTCTGAGGACACAAAACACTCCCTTGAGGAATCCCCACCTTCAATGCCCCCACAACTTAAATATTCCTCCTCCTCCTGTCTGATCTGAGGACCCGCAGCAATGCTGTCTGCGGAAAGAGTGGGGCCTTGAGAGCTAGGGAAGGCCTCCACTTCCTCCCGCTGGGCCTATAGTGTCGGCAACAGTGCCGTCACACCGTAACCCCTCTGTGGTATTGTGGAAGAGTGCAGGGTTGGACCCTGCGGTCCAATATTAAAATGATATGAATCTGGTACAGGCGTCAGTGCACCCAAATATTGTGCCTTTGGAGGCAGCAAGTGCCTTCACACCGTAACCCCTTTGTGGTATTGTGAAGAGTGCAGTGGTGGAGGTTTTGGAATGCAGAAGAGATCCTCGATCTATTCAGTTACATCAGCATCAGGGGATTGAAAGCTGCTGATCCAGGACTGATTCATTTTTATAAATGACAGCTGGTCTACAGAGTCGGGGACAGACGCACTCATTTGTCTGTGACAAAACCTCCAGCGGCACTGATCGTCCTTTCAGAAAGCACGCTGGATGAAGGGCATCCTAGTAGCTGCATAGCATCAGTGGTGTATTTAGGTTTTGTGCTGCCCTAGGCCTGACTAAACTCGTGCACCCCCTAATTTAAATTTGACGCACCCCTTCCTGTCAAGGGCACACCTCTTCCTGGTTAATCCCCACCCTTCCTATTTAAGCTCCACCATTTCCTCTTAGAGCTCAGCCTTTTCCTCTCTTTATATTAAAAGTGGATACCAAGTGCCTACTTGTATATTTTGTATACCATTTCAAATGTATCTATTGAGATAAATAAAATTATGAAATGTTTAAATTCAAGCATTTTTACAAAGAACAGCCATGCATGTCAAGTATACTGGATCACAGCAGCTCTAATTGGTTGAACAATAAAATCCACAGAAACGTGCACTGCATATGAGCATATCACAGAGCTGCACAGCAATAAAACCCACAGAAATGGGCACTGTGTATGAGCATATCAGAGCTGCCACAGCAATAAAACCCACAGAAATGGGCACTGTGTATGAGCATTTCACAGAACTGCACAGCAATAAAATGCACAGTAATGTGCAGTGTGTATGAACGTATCCCAGAGCTCCAGGGCAAAAAAACTCACAGTAATATTCAGTGTGTATCACAGAATCCACAGCAATAAAACTCCCAGCAATGTAGTGTTTGGTGTGTGTCAGCGTATCAGAATCCACAGCAATAAAAATTCCAGCAATTCAATGTGCAGTGTGTATGAGTGTATCAGAATCCACAGCAATAAAACTCCCAGCAATGCAATATGCGGTGTGTATGAGTGCATCAGAATCCACTGCAATAAAACTCCCAGCAATGCAATGTGTGGAGTGTATGAGTGCATCAGAATCCACTGCAATAAAACTCCCAGCAAACCGAGTGTATATGAGCACACAGCAATTATTTATTCTATATTTACCGGCTCCGTCCGCGGTACGGCTGTGTGCAGAGTCAGCAGGGACTGTGTACGGACTCAGCATGAGGTCCCTCCAGGCCACATTATGATCGCAGCTGTGCCCGTGCGTGGAGCCATCTTGTCAGCAGTGGGGTGCCACTGCCAGAGGGTGCACCGTGGCTTTGATTCCCTTCCCGGTGGGTGTTCAGTTCAGAATAGAGTGAGAGTCCGTGTTAACGAAAGGGCGGGCAGCTGCGTGCGTGCGTGCCACGTGGTTCAGCCAGTCAGGTGGTACTGAGACTCCGTACCAACTGACTGGCTGGACCGCGTGACCTGCACGCACGCAGCCTCACCAGGAGCCAGGCAGCCCAATGACAAATTTCTATCACTGCAGTGCTGGTTAAGGAAAGGTCCACTTTAAACAGCAGTAAGCAGACATGGCTTCATATTTTGCTGATAAACCCCCCTTTACCTGCCGTTTACTGTCAGCTTCTCTCTCTGCACACAAATCACATCCCCTCCCCTCTCCTAGAGCTGCTGCGGGGCAGGGGAGGAGCTATGGAGGGAGGAGAGGGGATTTTTATTCTATTCGATTTTATTCCGTATGCAAACGCCCTGCTCCGCTGCTCGTTGTTTGAGAACACAGCTCAAAGCTGACACACAGTGACAGTGGCACCTCCTAGTGCCCCCTACTGACACCCCAATAATCACTGGTACCTGGGGCGGCCTGCCCTCCGCCACTCCCCTAAGTACACCACTGCTCTGTGATATGCTCACACACAAGTTTGGTGAACTGCCAGCAAGTACGGTGCTGTTTGAAGGCAGTGCAAATCCCCATAGAGAAGTAATGGTTAATCTATTCAGAGAACACCAAACAGCAGAGAAATGGCAGTGAAATGCCTTGATGTTCGGTGGTTTCAATCTGCAGGTTTATTCAGGCGAACCCCATAGGTTTCAATATTAAAAATATTCCAGTTTTTATGCAATATCTAATAAACCATTTATTATTTTAATCTGCAGTAAAAATTCTTTATTGATTTTTTTTAGTACCTTTTAGTCATTTTTCAGATTTTTTTTGACAAAATTCCCCTCTTTTTTTTAATAGCAGTTTTTCTTTTTTCTGTAACAGAACTTTTTATTATCAATCATAGGATCTTATATGTAAATTCTAGCCATTTTCGTTCAGTAGTTCTTTTGAAAACAGCAGGCCATGGGTTTGCGGTGGCAGCATTCAGCGGGCGACTCCATGCACTTTGGGGACCCTGCTGTGAATGGTGAATTCACTGCAGGGTGGGGAAATTTTATACCCCGAAGTGCAGGGAACTACAGAACACCAAAATGTTGGCGTCATTTCGGTGCTCTGTGAGTAACCCATTTAGTGGTGAGATTTTTTGCTGCCTCCTGGAAAGTGAAAGCCTAGGCCTTGCCTACCCAGGACATACTTGAAAATTAGTGAAATCTCAATGTATCCTTCCTGGTAAAATACTTTGCAAAAGTAAAAAATAAATAAATAAATTTTTAGGGGTGGGGCCACCCAGTGCGGGCCGCCGCCCCCTGGAAAGTGCCACCCTAGGCCTAGTCGGCCTAGGCCAAAATACACCACTGCATAGCATATTGGCTAAGTTCTGGCCAGTGATCCAATCTCAACACCCAGTAAGCCAGTGGATCATCTGCTGTAAAGGTATCCAGGTCTGTCCTTGCCCCTAGGTAGTCCTGCACCATAAGGTGAAGACGCTGGCAATGGGTGCCTACATTTGATATCCCTGGGCGTCGAGGACTAATTTTTTTTTTAAAAAGGCATCAGTCAAGCGGCCCTGGCCTTCACTGCTCTTCCTCTGATCATCCGCAGTCTCAGAAGCACTGGTGTCATCACTTGGTAACCTACCAAGGTTGGAGGTAGTCTGAGGTTAGACAGGAGGTAGATAACCTACAAAAAGGTAAGATTTGTTGGTTTAAATCCATTCATTTATAATGGCAGGCTTGGTCCAGTGTAAGAGCTGTCATGCATTTGTTTTTAGATCCAATTTTTGGAGGTTTGGAGTGTGCCTGATATGTAGGAAGTTGTCTTTATTGCAGCAGGAAATTGCCTGTTTGAAGTCTGAGATTTGTAAATTATCTGTTAGACAAACTCAGGCTATGGCTATGACTGTTACAAAGCCACTGCCACAGAGGCCTCCTAGGAGCGGCAGATGGACTACTGTAGGATCTGGTAGACTTAGAGTTGTGGATAGAAGGCATGTCCCACAGTCTGTGGCTCTTCTTAATTCTTTTGAGGCACTTTCAGAGTGTAGTGGTGAGACGGAAGTAGGCTCAGACACCATAGTTAAGGAACCACCATCCCCTATGCCTAAGGTATGCAGGACTGCAACGAAGAACAAAAAGGAAAAGGTGGAACATGATAGAAGGCAATTGTTGCTGGGTGATTCTATCATAAGAGGTGTTGAGCTGGAGAGTAGTGGTTGGTGAGATGTCTTCCTGGGGCTATTGCTCGTAGAGACAAGAGACGTAATCTCAATATTGTCAAACAAGCAAAGCAGCAAGGGGAAGTGGATGTTCTAGTCCATCTAGGGACAAATGACTTGGCTAGCAATGAGGTTTCTGAGATTAAGGAAGATTTTTGTGTTCTTGGAGGTGAAATACAGCAAATTGCGTCCACTGTGTCATTCTCTGAAGTTTTGCCTGTGCATAACATTCAGGATAGGCAGATGCGCAATAGGGAATTTAATTTGTGGCTTCGGGAATGGTGTCGGAGCAAGGATTTGGCTTTGTGTCCCATGATAGCTCTAATTGGAGCAGAAAGGAACTGTATAAAAAAGATGGTTTGCATCTTACTCATAGGGGAACATATGTTCTCAGTGAGAAGTTCAAAGGTTTCACAAAGAAATATTTAAACTAGGAGGCGGGACAAAAGGGTAAAAAACAATCTGCATGATTGTCCCCCAAAACTAAATCGGATGGTGCAAGCAACATGCGGGAAAAAAATGACAAGCTCAGAGTCGTGTCTATAAATGCTCGCAGTTTAGTCAATAAAATCAATGAACTGGAGGCAATGATGGCAGCTGAAAAAGTAGATTTAGTGGCGGTTACTGAGACATGGTTCAGTGACAAAAATAACTGGGACATAACAATACCGGGGTACTCTTTATATAGAAAAGACAGAGAAGGTAGGAAAGGAGGAGGAGTGGCCCTGTATGTGAAAACCAACATAAAAACGAACCAAATAAAAGTGAGCGAGGTGAACATAGAGTCAGTTTGGGTTATGCTAACATTTGGCAATCATACAGTAGCTCGTGTAGTGTAGGTGATCTATAGACCCCCTGGACAAGTAGAAGAGCTAGATAATCTGCTGTTTGAGGAAATAGCCAAAATGGCAATGAAGGGGGAAGTTATTATCATGGGGGACTTTAATCTTCCTGATATGAACTGGAAAACCAAAACAGCTGGGTGCACCAGGAGTATAAATATTCTAAACTCCCTACCGGGATTATCTCTAACACAAGTAGTTGAGGAGCCGACCCGTAAAGAGGCCATATTGCATTTAATACTCACAAATGGAGGTTTGGTATCGGACATTGTTGTAGGTGAAAATGTGGGATCTAGTGATCACCAGTCAGTATGTTAATATAAGAACAGGGATGGAGCCGCACCACACAAAAACAAAAGTTTTAGACTTTAAAAAACCTGATTTTTCTAAAATGAGATTTTGTGTGAAGGAGTCATTATCAGACTGGAGGAGTTTAAAGGGAGTCCAGGAGAAATGGGATTATTTAAAGGAGCATTTTTAAGCCTGCCCTGCCTTTTTAGGGGGCCCAGCAGGCGCCATGATGTCATCACACTGCAGGATGACGTCATTGGCAGGCGCCCACCGGCACCTGCAGTAAAAATCAGGAAGGGGAAGGGGCTCATTTGGAACCCTCTATCTCCCTAACCATTCATGCTAGAAAAAAAATTGCACCACTGGAAAGGGGAGAGTCCCCTCTTCTCAGCAGTGCATAGCATTAACTATTTCACTGCCGGATCACGATTCAAACCTGGAGGTCGCTGACATCTTGGATGTCAGTCAGGCCTCCGGGTCACCCACTGACATCCTCAACATATGTGTGAGGAGGTCAGTGGCCAGTTAACCCTCTAGCTGCCAAGTGGATATAGGGGGATCCTTTCTCACCAGCCACTGACCTCACTGCACGTCCCTGATGCTTACAATGGCTGAACTTCTGAAAAACCTAATGCCGGCCATGATAGCAAGGTGTCAGCACACATGTGACACACACCACCTACCTAGAGATTGCTGCAGACCATGTACACCCCTTCATGGCCACGATAGAAAGGAGTGATTTTGCTTTTGGAAAATCACTCAACCCATGATTCTGGCAGTCGGTATTTCTTACAGAAATGCTGACTCCAGAAAAGGAGAATGAGTTACTTTACATAATTATGTGACTGGAATGAGAAGCATGAACTAACAGCTTCTATAAAAAATCTTTTCAAGGTATATTAGCCAATAATTAATGCATAACAGTTCCAGACATTAATTTAACAGCAAGAGTGGTAAAGGCCTGTTGTGGAAAATTAGATTTAAAAGGTATGCCAGTCGATAGTGTAGGATGGAAAATAGCGAGTGAGGACATGCACACAGTGATGGCTATAATAAATTTTAAAGAAAACAGTAATGGTTGACAGAAAGATAATAAGGAACAATAAAGACAAATACAATATAAAACAGCCATGATGTATGTATCAAAATTAAATGCACGGTGTATAAGCTTGTAAACAGCGCAAGAAACTGATATTCAGGTTAGGTGATTGAAATGTATTATGTTTACCCTTCCAGGTAGACACACCACAACATTGTCCAGCACAAGAGCCAAGACACAAGAGAGACCTCCAAATCCTGCTATCCTGCAAAAATCCTTAAAAGTGTCAGAGGTTTTTGGTTGGAGAGATGTTGATCTCGGTGAGATGCCTCCAGGTATGGAGTGTCACTGATCTCTAGGCAATTTGATATTGATAGCAGAAATGAGACACAACCTTTGTTAGCAATATATACAATGTAGTGGATATGTTCAGAATTGACGCAGGACCACATTAATCTTAAGCACATAAATTGCAATGTCAGTTAACTCCGCAACAAACTCTGGCCAGAGAGAAAATATTAATTCAGGATACAATGCCAGAGAACAAATACTGCCATCTGAACAAGCTCTTAAATCTTAGCGTATCGTCATGGGGTCAGCAAAAGCCACAGACACAAATGTCCTCGATAATAGTATATAGTAGCAGCGTCAAAAAATTCACAAAAGGTTACAGACACCGACACAAGGAAAATAGCCACCCCACATCAGTAACACAAAAAACTGGTAAAAACTTCCCATATCGGGAAGAAAATTTTACATCTAAATTACATCTCAGGACACGTTTCGCCGATAATCTCTGTTGGCTTTTTCAAATATATTCAGGTTAGGTGAATGAAATGTATTATCTTTACCCTTCCAGATAGACACACCACACCAGGATCCAGCACAAGTGCCAAGACACAAGAGAGACCTCCACCTCCTGCTTTCGTGGAAAAATCCTTAAAAGTGTCAGAGTTTTTGGTTGGAGAGACGTTGATCTCGGTGAGATGCCTCCAGGTATGGAGTGTCACTGATCTCTAGGCAATTTGATATCGATAGTTAGCAGAAATGAGACACAACCCTTATTAGCAATATATACAATGTAGTGGATATGCTCGGAATTGACGCAGGACCACATTAATCTCTCATTCTTTTATAACCTCAATCGATTAATCAATCAAGCCACGCCTTAACCAATTATTCCAGAAGAGCCAGAATGGACATAATTTACATTCTTTTCGTACGTATACAGATGTGTAAATCATTAGATATTCAGTCAATTGAATTATATCAAACACAGATCATTTCCAGCCAGTGATGCAACAAAGGTGTTTTTATTACAACAACGTGTATATATATTTTTATAAATAGATAACAAGTGTTTAAGTATTTGTTACACGAATCATAAATCAGAGATTACACATTTTAAACATAGCCTATTTTGCCTGATTTGTTTATCCACTTCCAGAATATCTATTGCGATTAGAAAGTTACGCCAAATTATAACGAAGACAGTAGAACTTACTCTCCACAGCCACTCGCAATCAATTTAACTAGGATACAGATATTATCTGATTGAAATTATTGATAAGAGTAGAGAACTTCAGTATGCAGATATCACGCTGCAGAAAGTGATCTCTGGTGCCTTATTCTCAATCTATAATAATCATAATTAATGATTTATGGAATACGAGTTTGGCTAAAGACAGATAAACTCTTTGTCAACTTTCTCAGCTAAAATCAATCACTCCTCCTTATACTTACCGCTGATGGATTCCGTAGCGGCCTTGAGCAGCGATCAGCCTGCAATTATAATCCTCTTGGGTGTATAATGCGTTGTTGTTTGATCACTATGGAGATCTGTCGCTGTTCAATTATGGATGGTGGGATATGTAGTGCATCTCTGAATATTTGGGAATACCAGAGTGAATTAGTGATCCAGTTAGAGTATTAGTCAATGAAGACTTGAGAGTGCGTGAGTGAGCATGAGGTCTCCTTTGTTAGATAGTAGGTATCATCCCACTTGTGTGACCCATTGCGTAACCCAAGAGTCCACGAAGTGCTCGTGTGTGTGAATGTTTGAATGTTACCTCGAACTCTCTCGCTTGTGCGGTATATCTTCTCATTCCACACCTACTTTTCTTGCCATCCTTAGGTTCCAAACGATGGCGTTAAACCAGAAACTATAATAGAAGAAAACAACAAAAATAAAGGAACCAATTCAAGGGCCAAAATTGGCAACAGAGGGCATAACCCAAAATGTTAGAACTTCGAAAAAAACTTTAGTGGATAACATTTGCATGACATAACATATAAAACCATAGAAAAATGAGTATGCTTAAAAAACAAGGTGAGGTGGTGCAAATTCGGTAGTCAAAAAGATAAATCTCAATATTGGTGCTGAGAACAAAATAGAATTAATTATGACTAGCAAATTAATTAGCAGTACTGGAGACCAGTAAATGCAATTCCATTTGATTAGGTGCCGCTGCCAAAAGGCCAACAAATCATTTACTGCCAGCTCAAAAAAAGAGTACTGAAAACCACAATTACCAATACAACATATTAGGCTTAGTTGCCAATTAAATCAGGTATTAGAAGTAGCAGTGAGTTTAATAGAACTCGCAGTGGTGACTTCATGGATCACTAGTCACTGAAAGTACTCAATTCAAAAATATCGACCGGCTTGCAAAACATTTGCAGCAGTAGGTTATGCAGTGACCTTCAACTCGAAATTAATTAACATTAATGGATTCACATTTACTGTTTTTCAGTAAACAAAAATGCCAATGCCACTACCAAGCAGCCAAAAATTTGTTTGTTGCTAACTCAGATAGAATACTGAATACCACAATTCCTAGTACGACGTATTATAGGCTTGGTTGCCAATTCAGTCAGGTATTGGAAGTAGCAATTAATTGGTTAAACTGGCAACAGTATCTCTACATCTCATAGATCTCTAGTCACTTGAAGTGCTCAGACAGTTAAATGATCTATAAGTATCTAGCGACTTGCAGCACATTTACGGCAATAGATTATGCAGTGATGCCCAAACGGAGATAATTTTGCTCAGCAGAGAAATAGAATTTACCAGAGAATTTGTTCAGCATTATAAGTATGATGCCATTAAATGAACTGCATATGATGTCAACTAGTGATGGGCCGAACACCCCGTGTTCAGTTCGCATTTCAACACGAACATTTGAAAAATCGCGAACACGATTCGATCTCAATGCAAGTCAATGGGACTCGAACGTTCGATTTTTAGAGTGCCCTCCAAGAGGGCATATATGCAAGATATTGGCCATAAAAGGTGTATGGGGTTCGTATAGTGCCCTGGGGGACAGGAAACAAGGACAAAAAGTAAAAAAAACAAAACGTTTTTAAAGGAACAGTGATTTTTCCATGAAATAAAGGGAATAAAAATGAAAAATTCCTTCAAATATCGTGCCTAGGAGGACCCCATAACCTGCCCGTGAAGTGGCGGATTTGTAGGATGTATAGAAACATTTAAAAAGAAAAAAATGACATTTCAAATGACACTAAATGGTTTTCCTTTAATCTATTCATAAACAACTGCTTGGGGAGGCAGCCTGTATGAAAAGAGGATGACGTTTTAGGGCACGCAGAACAAGTTTAGTGATTTTTTGGCTAAATTATGGTGAAACTTATGCAGGCTTTGGATGAAAGTAACAACAGGTGCATTAAAATTGGACCTTTGGTGAGAGCTAGTGCCTTCACACCGTAACCCCTCTGAGGTTTTGTAGAAGAGTGCAGGGGTGGACTCTGCATTCAAATATTAAAATGATTGGAATCTGGTACACGTGTCAGTGCACCCAAATATTGGGCCTTTGGTGCCAGCTAGTGCTTTCACAACATAACCCCTCTGAGGTATTGTGGAAGAGTGCAGGGGTGGACTCTGCATTCAAATATTAAAATGATTGGAATCTGGTACACGCGTCAGTGCACCCAAATATTGGGCCTTTGGTGCCAGCTAGTGCCTTCACACCTTAACCCTTCTGTGGTATTGTGGAAGAGTGCAGTGGTGGAGGTTTTGGGAATGCAGAAGAAATCCCCGATCCATTCAGTTACGTCAGCATCAGGGGATTGATAGCTGCTGATCCAGGACTGATTCATTTTTATAAATGTCAGCTGGTCTACAGAGTCGGTGGACAGACGCACTCTTTTGTCTGTGACAAAACCTCCAGTGGCACTGAACGTCCTTTCAGAAAGCATGCTGGATGAAGGGCAACCTAGTAGCTCCATATCATATTGGCTAAGTTCTGGCCAGTGATCCAATCTCAATGCCCAGTAAGCCAGTGGATCATCTGCTGTAAAGGTATCCAGGTCTGCCCTTGCCCCTAGGTATCCCTGCACCATATGGTGAAGACACTGGCAATGGGTGCCTACATTTGACATCCCTGGGCGTCGTGGACTAAAAAAATTGGCATCAGTCAAGCGGCCCCCTTCACTGCTCTTCCTCTGATCAACCACAGCCTCAGAAGCACCTGTGTCATCACTTGGTAACCTACCAGTGCCTGGAAAGGTGTTACACAAGTGTCGCTTTAGAGCGTCCTCAAGTTGTTTCATCCTGTCCTCCCTCTGTGAGGGCAGGATGAGCTCTGCAACTTTACCCTTGTATCGTGGATCAAGAAGGCTTGCCAACCAGTAATGATCCCTCTCCTTGATAGCACGAATCCTGGGGTCCTTTAGCAGACTTTGCAGGATAAGGGAGCCCATGCAGCGTAGGTTGGAGGTGGCATTAGCTTCAGAGTGTTCCTGGTCGCTGAGGATGACCGTATCGTGCACTACCTCCTCCAAGCCACGTAATAGTCCTTGGGTCTCTGGGGACACAAAACCCTCCCTTGAGGAATCCCCGCCTTCAATGCCCCCACAACTTAAATATTCCTCCTCCTCCTCCTCATCTTCCTACTGTCTGATCTGAGGACCCGCAGGAATGCTGTCTGCGAAAAGACTGGGGCCTTGAGAGCTAGGGAAGACCTCCTCTTCCTCCCGCTGCTCTGCCTCTAGTGCCAGATCAATAATTCCCCGCAGAGTGCGCTCCAGCAAGAACACTAAAGGAATTGTGTCACTGATGTATGCACTGTCCCTGCTCACCATCCTTGTTGCCTCCTCAAATGGTGACTGTACAGTGCATGTATCCTTGATCATCAGTCACTGCGGGGGGGAACAAGTTGACCTGAACCTGTCCTTGTGCCATACTCACACAGGTACTCATTGACAGCCCTCTGCTGCATGTGCAGACGCTGCAGCATTGCGAATGTCGAGTTCCACCTTGTGGGCATGTCACAGATCAGTTTGTGGGAAGGTGGAATTCTCTTTGAATTTCTGCCAGGCGAACACTTGCTGGGAGTGAGTCTGAAGTGGCTGCAGACTTTTCTGGCCTGGCTGAGAAGCTCTGCCAGCCCTGGGTACCTGGTTAGGAAACGCTGTACCACCAGATTTAGGACGTGTGCTAGGCATGGTACATGCGTCAACTTACCCTGGCGTGGGGTGGAGAGAAGGTTGCTGCCATTATCACAGACGACCATTCCCAGCTGAAACTGGCGTGGTGTTAACCATCTCTGCACCTGCCCCTGCAGAGCTGACAGAATTTCTGGCCCGGTGTGGCTCTTGTCCCCTAAACAAACCAGCTCAAGCACAGTACGGCATCTTTTTGCTTGAGCCATTGCGTAGCCCCTGCCACGCGTCGATTTAACTGCCACTTCGCCAGAGACAGAGAAGGAGGAAGAGGTGGTGGAGCAGACAGACCTCATGCAAGCAGCTTTCTGGAGGCGTGGTGGAGGAACAAGCTCCAGCACAGAGCCCCGCCTGGATCCCTTCCAGCTGCAAGCAGAGTTGCCCAGTGTGCCGTGAAGGAAATGTACCGGCCCTGTCCATGCTTGCTGGACCACGTGTCTAAAGTCATGTGCACCTTGCTGCTGACTGCCTTTCCCAATGACTCCATAACATTGTGTTCCACGTGCTGGTATAGTGCTGGAATGGCCTTCCGTGAAAAGAAATGGCGTTTTGGAACCTGCCACTGTGGTACAGCATATTCAGCAAATTGTCACGGCTCACTGCAGGGGTTAAGGATTCGAGCCCAATATGCGGTTACTCAGATGAAGAGGCAGAAAAGGGGGGTTGTAATCAAGAACATAGGTTTATTGAATAAACAAACTTAAACCAGGAAGGGGAATCTGAATAACTAATAACGATAGATAGGAGCTGGATGGGCAGGATAAAATATACAGAGGACAAGATATACTTAGCAGAAGGGGTATACAGGACAGGACACTGAATAGCACAATAGGGCTAACAGAAGATACTGGATGCTGAATAAAGAATAAACACAGGTGAACAGGAACTGAACACTGAATAAAGAATAAAACACAAATCAGAGCTTGACTGAACAAAAAATGGAAAACAGATACAAAAGAACACACTAACTGGTACAGAGGGTGGAGGATCAAAAGACACAGAAGGCAAGAAGACAACATAAGATCAGGCGCGGTATCAGAAAGGTTAAGACTGGAGAGTGGTTAAATCAGGCATTGGTCGGTGGCAGGCGGCTGGCATAGAAGTAGTCAGAGTCCAGAATCCAATGTCATTCACGGGTTAATCAATAGATGGGATGATGGGAGTTGCAAAGGGATCCAGAAAATGGGGAATGCAAGGAATGTCCAGGAAGGAGGGTAGCAGAGATAAGGGAGTCCTCAGGATACCAGATGGAGGGGTTCTCAGGATACCAGATGGAGGGGTTCTCAGGATACCAGATGGAGGGGTTCTCAGGATACCAGATGGAGGGGTTCTCAGGATACCAGATGGAGGGGTTCTCAGGATACCAGATGGAGGGGTTCTCAGGATACCAGATGGAGGGGTTCTCAGGATACCAGATGGAGGGGTTCTCAGGATATCAGAAGGAGGGGTTCTCAGAGTGCCAGCTGAGCATCAGGCAGGTCAGTGCATAGCACACAGGTCAGGCTTGCAATGAGTCGTTCTATTGTTAGAAAAGACGATGCAGAAGCCCTGATTCAGAGGTGAGGCTGGATTAAATTGGCAATGCAGGCCCAGCCCACACCTGAGGCTGGAGAGGTGAAGGAAAATCAGGAACAGATCCCAGTGTAGTTAGACACCAGTCCAGGTAAAGGCAAAATCAGGACTGGAACTGCACTTCATTTGCCTTTTTTACCGCGTCTGCGGCGCGAATCGTGACACAAATTCATGGAAGGAAGCAGAGTCCACCAGCTGGAAAGGCAGCAGCTGTAATGCGAGTAATTTTGCTAAGCTGGCATTTAGACGCTGTGCTTGGGGATGGTTGGGACAATATTTTTTCTTACGCTGCAGCAGCTGGGGCAACGTAATCTGACTGTGTAAATCTTCAGCTGATGGGATGCTGTCACATTCTGAGGAAGGACCTGGTACACCCATTACTGTAGCATCATCCATCCCTGTCAGTGGAGGTTGTAGGCAATGACATGGCAGGACATATAGTGGGGGTAGAGACAGATGAGGAGGAGGCAGACCTATGCAAAGTGTTGTGCCAACGGGATGCGTGGCAGGTGGTCATATGTCTTATCAAGCACGTGGTACCCAAGTGGGTGATGTTTTTCCCACGCTTGATCATCTTCAGACATAGCTTACAAATAGCAACGCTGCAGTCTGCTGCACATTTTGAAGAAACTCCCAGACAGCAGAATTCCTGCACATATGGTTTGAGACAACAGAGCTCTGCACCTGAGCAGCTTTGACTTCTGATGCCTTGGACTGGCTATGGTCGCTCATGGAGGACGTTGTGCCTCGTGTTTGTTGTGCCTTCTCCTCACTTGACTCCTCTGTTCGATCAGGCACCCAGATGGAGTCAGTGACCTCATCATCGTCATCACCCCTATCTCCTCGTCACTGGAGCCATCTTGGCAGTATGCTGCAGCTGCTGGGGCAACATGAGTGCCAGTTATTTGTGTGTAACTGGCACCCCCTCCCTTTAGGTTGATTATACTCCCTTCCTCAACCTCAGAGTTTGAATCAGAGCACTGGAGTTGCTGTGCATCCTCAAACAGCATGTCACTGTCATTGTAGTCAAACAATTCAGCTGACTCCTCCGTGTATGATGGTGAGGCTACGGCAGGAGTAGCTGTGGACATGGAGGCTGAATTAGATGTTTTGGCAGCTGAGGTGGACTGTAAACCACTACAAACCTGGCTGGCAGAGTACTCGGAGTACTCGGATGGCCTGGTTAGCCAATCCACCAAATCCTCTGTATGTTGCTGCTGCTTAAGACGGCCAGCACCAGTTACAAAGGACAAGCGTGCCCCTGCAAAGGATGCACCACGTCCATGACGACCAGAGGCACAGCCTCCTGACACAGAGGCTGCTTGCCCTTTTATCTGTGTCTGGGAGCGTCTGCCTGTCCTGTTTGGTCTTTCTGACATGGTGAGTGATATATATAGATTAAAGATATGCAGAACTCTGATTCAACTGTGTTATCTAGATTAAAGATTTCCAGAACTCTGGTATAACTCAGCGAGACACCCTGATAGCTGGCAACAGTGACAAGACACAGATTACAATTCCCAGAAACCTCCTAAAAATCTGTGAGACACCCAATGGGTGGCAGTGACAAGACACAGGTTAGAATTCCCAGATATCTGCTACAAGTCTGTGAGACCCCCTGATGGGTGGCGGTGACAAGACACAGATTACAATTCCCAGGAACCTCCTATAAATCAGTGAGACTCCCTGATGGGTGGCTGTGACAAGACACAGATTACAATTCCCAGATATCTGCTAGAAGTGAGACCCCCCAATAGCTGCTGGCACTGAGAAGACACAAATTACAACAATTCCCAGATATCTGCTAGAAGTGACACCCCCAATAGCTGCTGGCAGTGAGAACACACAGATTACAACAATTCCCAGATATCTTGTAGAAGTGAGACCCCCCCCAATAACTGCTGGCAGTGAGAACACACAGATTACAACAATTCCCAGATATCTTGTAGAAGTGAAACCCCCCAATAGCTTCTGGCAGTGAGAACACACACTAACAGAACAATCTCCTCTCAAAAAACACGTGCTGGGGCTGTGTGAAGCCTTATATAGTGTGCTGCGGGACTTAGCTCTGTGAGCCCATGATTGGGCAAAAATTTAAAAGTGTCACTGTCGACATATAAAAAGGCTCGCACCGGTAGTGGTCGGTCTTGTGTAGGTAGAATGCGTCGGGAGAATGTGGGTAGTTGATCGACGGAGAGGAGGGGAGAGGGCCAGGGGGCAATCGTCGTGGAGCGCTGTAGGGTCTTCCACACCTTCAAGGTGGCAGTGATCGTGGGGTGGGGGGGTGTATGATTCGCGGTGGTGCCTGATAGCCACGGAAAGGAAGCTAGGTCGCCGTCAGCGAGCGTCGTCTCCAGGGGTAACCAGAGCTTCTGAGTGGGGTTATTAGTCCATTCCAAAATGCGGAGTAGGTGAGTGGCTTGATAGTATTTCCTAATGTTGGGAAGGGCCAGGCCCCCGGCAATTTTGGAGGCAGTTAGGAGGTGGAAGTTAAGTCTAGGTTGGCGGCCGTTCCAGACATAAGATGTGAAGGTCGATTGGAGGGAGCTAAAAAATGATTAGGGATGGCGATTGGCAGGGTCTGAAAGAGATACAGTATGCGAGGTAGGACTTTCATTTTCAGGACATTGATGCAACCAAACCAGGTGACGTGTGGGAAGGCCCATGATGTGAGGTCTGAGGAGATAGATTGGAGTAGGGGGAGAAAGTTCATTGAGTACAGAGCCAGCAGGTCAGAGGTCAAGTGGATGCCTAAGTATTTAATCGCGGAGGGGCACCAGTGAAACGGGAATGCAGACTGCAGCTGTGCTCGTAGTGGCGATGCGATACCCAGCCCCAGGATCTCAGACTTTGCCATGTTGATCTTATAGCTACTGTATGAGCTATATTCCCGTAGGAGTTCCGTGAGGGATGGGAGGGTGATTAAAGGTTGGCGAATGAAAAACAGTAGGTCGTCTGCATAAGCAGCGACCTTATGTTGCTGCGTTCCTATTGTTATGCCGTGGATCGAGGGATTGCTCCTGACTGCCTGTAAGAGGGGTTCCAGGGAGAGTGCAAATAGCAGCGGGGAGAGGGGACAGCCCTGTCGTGTGCCATTGTGGATAGGAAATGGTGGGGAAAGGATGCCATTCAGGTTAATTCTGGCTGAGGGGCACAAATAGAGCGCACTGATCCATGCCATGAGGTTGGGGCCAAAGCCCATGCAGCTTAACGTTTGGAACAGGAAAGGCCACCTCACTCGATCGAATGCCTTCTCAGCGTCTGTTGATAGAGCAGGAGGGTAGGGCCAGAGTGTGGGAGCGATGCGGTGTGTATGAGGTTGATTGCTCTTACAGTATTGTCCCTGGCTTCCCTGCCCGGTATGAAGCCCGTCTGATCTGGGTGTATCAGCCCAGGTACATAGTGGGCAAGTGGTCTTGGCAAAAAGTTTTAAGTCTTGGTTAAGTAGGGATATGGGAAGATAGTTTGCACAAATATCTGGGTCTTTGCCCGGTTTCGGGATTAAGGTGATGGTGGCTGTTAACGTTTGTGGTGGGAGGGTGTGTTGTCATTGAACAAGCGTATTGAAGGTGGCAAGCCACGCTGGTGCAAGGGTGGGGAGGAACGTTTTATAGTACCGTAGCAAAAGGCCATCCGGGCAAGGGGTTTTATCAGTCGGTGTGGACTTAACAGCTAGGGACAGTTCTTCTATAGTAAAAGGGGCTTCCAGGGCGGTAAGCTGAGGGGGCGTTAATTTGGTGTGGACGTGTTTGCTTAGGAATTGTTGCATTAGGGCGGGGGAAGCACCTCCATCTTTCTGGGGGATGTTGTAGAGATGGTGGAAGTGGTCCTGAAGTAGGGCGAGCATGTCCTGGGGTAGTGTGACGTGGGATCCCTGTGGTGTGCGGAGCTTGGGTATGTACAGCTTGTGTCTGTGAGACCGAAGTGCGCGAGCCAGCAGCTTTCCGCATTTGTTGCCGTGTTCGTGGAAGAGTTTGCGGGTAGACAGAAACGCTTTCTGAGCCCTAACGTTAAGTAGTGACTGGAGTTCTGTCCGGAGTTCCAGAAGTGAGGCGTAACTGGCGTCATCAGAGTGTATTTTATGTGTCTGTTCCAGTTTGTGTATGCGTTGTAGAAAGTCGGTAAGCGTGGAAGTGTAAGTTCTTTTCTTTATCGAGCCCTGCTGGATAAGGTAGCCGCGCACCACAGCTTTATGGGCTTCCCAGATAATCTGGGGGGAGGAGTCAGGTGGGGTGTTGTCCGCGAAATAGTGGCGCATGGTTTGGAGGAGGCCATCCCTGATCAGCGGGTCAGTCAAAAGGGTCTCATTAAGGCGCCAGAGCTTTTCCTTGGGTTTGACCAAGGGGGAGTGAATGGTGACTATTACCGGGTTGTGGTCAGATCACGTCATGGGACCTATAGTTGCTGAGTCTAGTAGGTGGAGGTGTCCAAAGGAGAGGAAGACGCAAATAGTCAGACCGTGGGACCGCCCGGCCATAGTCCAATAGCAGAGTTTAGTGCAGGTTTCAGCGGGCGGAGTACCCCAAATAAAAAATGCAAAGGATACTCATCTGGGCCACTTGGAGTGGTGAAGCGCAGGCAGCGCAGGAAAGCAGGAGCTGTCAAGACGGGGATCCCGGCCGAAGCGGATCAGCATAGGGAGGTCTGGTCTGGTTCTTCAGAGTCACAAGTTGCCATGATGGCAGGTGGTTTCGGAGGTACACGAGGGTTGACCCAGGTAGGGCTGGTTTAGGTCTCTCGTGGCCGATGCGAGGCCTGTTGCGGCGGCTGAGACGTGGAGCATCGGCGGCAACGCGGTGAGTTGTGGTCGTGCGGGCTCTCCGGGTGGTGTAGAGTACATCTCTGTGAGGTCCGGCCAGGGCGGGAGAACGTCCGGTGGGAGAGAAAGAGCCTCCAGGAAAGCAGGGAGGTCCGAGCCAGTGCGGAGCGTTAAGGGTCTGTTTTGGGTGCTGACCTGGAGTCCAAATGGGAACAGCCACTTATACAAAAGATTTTGCATCTGAAGTGCCGACGTAAGTGGTCTCAGGAGGCGTCGCGACTGTAGTGTAGCAGGGGATACGTCTTGGAACAGTGAGATACTGGCATCTTCGAAGACAATGGAGCGCGTGTTGCGGGCAGCCGCCATGATGTCCTCTTTAACCATATGATGAAGTAGGCAGCATATCGCATCTCTGGGTTGCGCATCGGGCGGGCCTTGAGGGTGCAGCGCTCTGTGGCATCGTTCAAACTCTATGTCCTGAGTGGGGTCCCGTCCCAACAGTTCGTTAAATAATCTAGTAAGTGTGCAGCGCAGTTCAGAAGGCGAGCTTTCATTTTCGGGGAGTCCCCGCACCCTGATATTGTTACGGCGGCCTCTGTTCTCGAGGTCTTCTACATGTCTGGCCAGGGCTTGAAGGGCATCATGTTTTGTAGCTAACGCTGTATCATGGGTCGTGGTGATTTTTTGCTGGCGGGTTTGGAGTATCTCTACCTGGGCGATCCTTTCCTGAAGGCTGCCGAGGTCCTCACATAGGCCCCTAATTTCCGACAGCAGTGAAGTCTGCAGGCCGGCCGTGGAGGTCGCCAGGTCTTCCCTGGTAGGGAGGGAGCGGAGGAGCGTCCGGAGGTCCGGTGGAGGGTCCCAGAGCTCACCTGTAAGGCCCGGGTCAGACTGCGTCGGAGAGCTGGAGGGTGATGGGCCACGTGTGGCCGCCATCTTAGGTGTAGTTGACGGGTCCGCAGTATCTTTCGTTGCGGCCAGGAACTCCCGGATCGTGCCCGGGCGGGCTTCGGCGTTGGCCTCCGGTGGTCCGGGTGTGAGAGGGGGGCTTGCGGGGTTTGACCATCTTGTGCTGATGGTGTGCTATGGGGACGGAGCCTTTCCTAACGGCGGAGCTCCTCGTTTATGCGGCCATTGCGCTTGGCGGTAAGGACACGCCCCCCGGAATATTTTTAACATTGAAGTCTATGGGATTCTCCTGAATAAACTTGCCGAATTAAACCACCGAATGGCAGGGCATTTCGGGAACCTTTCACTGCTGGTTTGTGTTCTCTGAATAGCCGAAGCTGTGCTTTTTTATAGTGATTTCACTGCCCTCGAACAGGCACCGAACAGGCACCGTATGTTAAGGCAATTCGCCCAGGATTTGGCGAATTGCCTGCTCTCTGGATAGCCGAATGGCCAGGAAAGGTAACCGAATGCTGATTTTCAGCGTTCGGTTACCTTTCTCAAGCAATTCGGAGCTCTTTGAATAACCCTGATAGTGTTGTGTGTTTTTTCCAAACAACTCAATTTTGGTTTCATCTGTCCACAGAATATTTTGCCAGTAGTGCTATGGAACATCCAGGTGCTCTTTTGCAAACTTCAAACGTGCTGCAATATTCTTTTTGGACAGCAATGGCTTCCTCCGTGGTGTCCTCCCATGTACTCCATTCTTGTTTAATGTTTTCCTTATTGTAGATGTGTCAACAAAAATTTTAGCATGTGCCAGAGATTTCTGTAAGTCTTTAGCTGACACTCTATAATTCTTCTTTACCTCATTAAGCATTCTGCGCTGTGCTCTTGCAGTCATCTTTAAAGGACGACCACGCCTAGGGAGAGTAGCAACAGTGCTGAACTTTCTCCATTTGTAGACAGTCTGTCTTACTGTGGACACATGAACATCAAGGCTTTTGGAGATACTTTTGTAACCCTTTCCAGTCACCAATTCTTGATCGTAGGTCTTCTGAGAGCTCTTTTCGGTGAGGCATGGTTCACATCAGACAGTGCTTCTTGAAACCAGTAAACCCTAAACTGGTGTGTGTTTTTAAAGGGCAGGACATCTTTCAGCAACACATCCAATAATATCACACTGATTGGACTCAAGGTTGGCTCACTCCTGGCTCCAATTAGCTCTTGGAGAAGCCATTAGGCTAGGGGTTCACATCAGCTGGTGAAGCCGCCATTCCATGCGGCGAAGAGCGTTCTGGAGCTTGTTTTTAATTTGTTTTAAATAAATGTTATTTTTTTCAATCCCTGTTTCCTGTTGAACCTGTGCCATCTTTGGGAGCCTAGGTGGTTTTCCTTTGGGTTTCCTTAAAACCAAAAAAAACCATGAGCGCTTACCCTAGAGAAAAATTGTGAGTACAAATCTCAAGTATATTATACTGTAGTCCTCACAGATCTGCGCAAGGAGTTTTTCTCTTTTCTGTCTTCCACTACATGATTTTGGACAAAAACATCCTAGACAAGGTGGGGGTCACCTGAGAAGTTGGAAGGCAATATACCCGCATGTCTGGACCCACTCAGAGCCAGTGATTAGGCTCTACACGTGAGTGGGAAATCATTTGTATCACCATAATTACATCTAAAACCTACTGTAGTGCACTATTATTGTTTATTTTCTTTCATATATATATGCGAGATCCCAGGACCCCAGAAAGCATTGTTTGCGCCGATTCAGGTTATATATTCTATATCTTATTAAAGTGGTCAGGCTGCGTGGAGTCCCCCTTCTCACCCTTATTTTGCGCTGACATCATGTTGATCAGAGTGCTCGTAATAGTTTTCATTCAGAGAGTAAAACAGATATGGGCTTGAGCTACGCACACAGCATCAATCCATCACTCTGACCAGGTGCTTGCATACCTTGTGTGTGAAAAGTATGCATGTTAAGCAATTTGTGTGTATATGTATGAAACTTATGTACACTACACTTATTGCTTACGAAAAAAGGGGGTAGACAGGGGTTTTATTTTTACATAATGTTCCTTTTAATTAAACAAAAACAATTGTATTTTATCTGACGAATCAGTTAAACGAAAAAGTAATCGACCAACTAATCGGTTATGAAAATAACTAGTTGTAAAGCCTGCCCAGAGGGCAGTCTATTGTGGATATACTGCCCCTGCTCATGTATACTGCCCCAGCTCGTGGATACTGCCCCAGCTCGTGGATATTGCCCCAGCACGTGGATACTGCCCCAGCACGTGGATACTGCCCCAGCACGTGATATTGCCCCAGCTCGTGGATATTGCCCCAGCACGTGGATACTGCCCCAGCACGTGGATACTGCCCCAGAACGTGGATACTGCCCCAGCACGTGGATACTGCCCCAGCACGTGGATATTGCCCCAGCACGTGGATATTGCCCCAGCACGTGGATATTGCCCCAGCACGTGGATATTGCCGCAGCACGTGGATACTGCCCCAGCTCGTGGATACTGCCCTAGCACGTGGATATTGCCCCAGCACGTGGATATTGCCCCAGCTCGTGGATACTGCCCCAGCTCGTGGATACTGCCCTAGCACGTGGATATTGCCCCAGCACGTGGATGGATACTGCCCCAGCACGTGGATATTGCCCCAGCTCGTGGAGACTGCCCCAGCTCCTGGATATTGCCCCAGCACGTGGATACTGCCCCA
>RXON01001988.1:0-27520 GCA_009667805.1 Leptobrachium leishanense | reverse complement strand
ACACCTTTTATGGCAAATATCTAGCATATATGCCCTCTTGGAGGGCACTCTAAAAATCAAACTTTCGAGTCACATTGACTTACATTGAGTTCGGATCGAGTTCGAACTCGACTTTTGAAATTGTTCGAGTTCGAAGTCGAACCGAACACGGGGGCGTTCGGCTCATCCCTAATGAGGATGGCCTGGTTAGCCAATCCTGCAAATCCTCTGTATGTTGCTGCTGCTTAAGATGGACAGCACCAGTTAGAAAGGAGGACAAGCGTGCCCTTGCAGAGGATGCACCACGTCCAAGACGACCAGGGGCAAAGCCTTCCGACACAGAGGCTGCTTGCCCTCTTATCTGTGTCTGGGAGTGTCTGCCTGTCCTTTTTGGTCTTTCTGACATAGTGACTGATATATACATTAAAGATATACAGATTTTCCAGAACAATGCTATACGTCAGTGATACACCCTGATAGCTGGCAACACCCAGATTCTACTCTGAATAGATAAACAGATGAACTCTGAATAAACTGTGTTATTGTATTGTATCTAGAATTAGATTAACCACTTCGCTGCTGAGGACGCGCTCAGCGCGTCCTCAGCAGTCCCGCTGGTATGCGGAGGACGCGCTGAGCGCGTCCTCCCATCGGGGTCAGCGTTCGGCCGGGTTCCGGCCGATCGCTGGCCCCTCCGGTGCAGGCTGACATCCTGGATGTCAGCCGCGCATCCGGACCAGCAGCCGCCAGCATTAGGTGTCATCGCGGGGGCGCGATGACACCTAATTCAGGCGCCCCCCCCTGCATGTGCGGAGGAGGCGCCTGAAAGGGAGGGGGGTGAGGTCCTTCGGACCTCTCTCCCTCCCGATCGGCGGCGCACAGGGGGTTAACCCAGGCATCATTTGGAAGGGCACAGCCTGCCCTTCCAAATGATGCCTGGCATTAACCCCTGGGGAGCTGGATCGCGAATCGGCGCTGAAATGCGCCGGTTCGCGATCCTTTCCCGGAGCTGGCCGACATCTTGGATGTCGGCCAAGCCTCCGGGAACTCCCCAGAGGACTGGCGTCATCGTGCGTAGCACGATGACGCCAGTCCTAGACTTAACCCCTAACTGCCACCATGTGGAGATAGGGAGTTCCAATGAACTCCCTATCTCCCGATCCGTGGCAGTTAGGGGTTAAATTTTGTATTGTTGGATCGGCCAGAGCATGGCCGTTCCAACGATACCAACACTACAGTGAAAATTTTTGTAAAAAAAAAAAAAAAAAAAATTAAAAAAAAAATTAAACACTTTTTTTTTTTGGGTTTGTTAATGCAGCAATATTGTTCCCATTTCAATTATAATGTGAACAATGATGCTGCACTAACGATTTTGTATGCGGTGCGTTTGTTAAAAATAGTGTCATTTTCCCCAAAAAAAAATGTAACGAGACCCCATCTCTAATTTTTTTAACAAGCGCACCCCATACAAAATATAACCGCAATTGCTCGCATGTTAAAATGTGGAAAAAAACACTTTACACATTGTAAATTATTGAAAATACATATTTTATTGCATTTTTTGTTATAATATACAGACATGACATAACGTATACATATAATAATGACATATTATGAATCTACAGAGTCTGACGGAAAGAACGATATATAATATGTCTGGGTCATATACTAAAATAAGCCTTCAAAACACGTTTAAACATGATGCGCAAAACAGGTAAAAATGACCTTAGCATAGGGGCGGGAAAAGCCTCAGCAGCGAAAGGGTTAAAGATTATACTGATTTTCCAGAACATAATGCTATAAATCAGTGATACACCCTGATAGCCTTTGCAGTGCCAACACACAGATTCAAATTCACACAACTCTGGTATAAGTCAGTGATACAGCCTGATAGCCTTTGCAGTGGCAACACACAGATTCAAATTCACACAACTCTAGTATAAATCAGTCATACAGCCTGATAGCCTTTGCAGTGGCAACACACAGATTAAAATTCCCAGAACTCTGGTATAAATCAGTGATACAGCCTGATAGCCTTTGCAGTGGCAACACACAGATTAAAATTCCCAGAACTCTGGTATAAGTCAGTGATACAGCCTGATAGCCTTTGCAGCAGCTGGCAGTGCCGACACACAGATTCCAATTTCCAGAAATCAGATATAACTCAGTACAGTGATACAGCCTGTCCCTGATAGCTGTCAGTGACAACACACAGATTCCAGTTTCCAGAAATCAGTTATAACTCAGTGATACAGCCTGTCCCTGATAGCTGTCAGTGACAACACACAGATTCCAATTTCCAGAAATCAGATATAACTCCGTGATACAGCCTGATGTGCAACAAACAATCTCCTCTCCTCTCTGATTCACTCCAGCAACAAACACACGCTGGGGCTGCGGGGAAGCCTTATATAGTGTGCTGCGGGACTTAGCTCTGTGAGCCCATGATTGGGCAAAATTTGCCCATAGTCTTGCACCTGTCTTGCACCTGACCTGTGGTCAGGTGCAAGGCTGTAGCCAATTACGAGCTTCAGGCCAGTGGAAAAGTGCATTGTGGTGCATTGTGGGCAAACATGCGGCGAACACGCGGAAATGTTCGATGTTTGCCAAACGGCCAAACGGGCAATGTTCAAATCGAACTCATGTTCGGATCGAACCACCAGCCCATTCCTAATTAGGAGTATCTAGTTATGCCTTTTGGTCTCTGGAATGCCTCTGCCGTGGTTCAGGATTTTATCAACGATGCACTCAGGGATTTCTTGCAAGTGTTTGTTATTGTATGCTTAGACAATATTCTGATTTATTCTCCTGATCTTGACACTCATCATGTCCATGTACGTACTGTGCTAAAATGGCTGTTGGAAAACGGTCTATAATGCAAATTTGAAAGTGCTTATTCGATATAACCTCAGTACACTTCTTAAGTTACATAATTAATAGGGATGAGCGTTCGGTTCGGGTCTGTTCGGAGTTCGATTTGAACATCGCCCGTTCGACTGTTCGTCGAACTCCGAACATTTCCGCGTGTTCCCCGCATGTTCGCCCACAATGCACCACAATGGACCACAATGCACTTTTCCACTGGCCTGAAGCTTGTAATTGACTACCGCCTTGCACCTGACCGCAGGTCAGGTGCAAGACAGGTGCAAGACTATGCCAATCACGGCTCATAGTCCTGATTGGGCAAATTTTGCCCAATCATGGGCTCACAGAGCTAAGTCCCGCAGCACACTATATTAGGCTTCCCAGCCTGCAGCCCCAGCGCGTGTGTTTGCAGGAGTGAATCAGAGAGGAGAGGAGCTGTTCTGTCAGGGTGTATCAGTGACGTTGTAGGAGATTTCTGGGAATTAGAATCTGTGTTAGCACTGCCAGGCTATCAGGGACAGTGTGTTTCAGTGAGTTTTAGGAGATGTCTGGGAAATTGAATCTGTCGTGGCACTGCCAGGCTATCAGGGACAGTGTGTATCAGTGAGTTCTACCACAGTTCAGCAAATTAGAATCTGTCTTAGCACAGCCTGTTATCAGTGCGTATCAGTGAGTTATACCACAGTTCAGCAAATTGAATCTGTCTTGGCACAGCTTATTATCAGCGTGTATCAGTGAGTTATACCACAGTTCAGCAAATTTGAATCTGTCTTGGCACAGCCTGTTATCAGTGTGTATCAGTAAGTTATACCACAGTTCAGCAAATTAGAATGTGTCTTGGCACAGCCTGTTATCAGTGTGTATCAGAGAGTTATACCACAGTTCAGCAAATTATAATGTGTTTTGGCACAGCCTATTATCAGTGCGTATCAGAGAGTTATACAACAGTTCAGCAAATTAGAATCTGCCTTGGCACATCCAGGCTATCAGGGACAGTGTGTATCACTGATTTATAGCATTGTTCCGGAAAATCTGTATATCTTTGATCTAATTCTAGATACCATACAATAACACAGTTTAATCAGAGATCATCTGTTTATCTATTGAGAGTTGAATCTGGCTGTTGCCAGCTATCAGGGTGTTGCAGCCTGCAGGAGAGGAAGTGAATCAGAGAGAGAGAGTAGAGGACATTGGCAGCCTTGCAGGGAAAATATCAGAAAAATCGCCGATTTATATCAGAGTTCTGAATATCTTTAATCTATATATCACTCACCATGTCAGAAAGACCAAAAAGGACAGGCAGACGCTCCCAGACACAGATAATAGGGCAAGCAGCCTCTGTGTCGGAAAGGCAGTGCCCCATGTCTTCGTGGATGTGGTGCATCCTCTGCAGGGGCATGCTTGTCCTTTCTAACTGGTGCTGGCCGTCTTATGCTGCAGCAACATACAGAGGATTTGCAGGATTGGCTAGCCAGGCCATCCTCATCCTCTAAGTGCTCTGCCAGCCAGGCTTGTAGTGGTTTACAGTCCACCTCAGCTGTCAAAGCATCTAATGCAGCCTCCATGTCCACAGCTACTCCTGAAGTAGCCTCACCAACATACACGGAGGAGTCAGCTGAATTGTTTGACTACAATGCCCGTGACATGCTGCTTGAGGATGCGCAGCAACTACAGTGCTCTGATTCAAACTCTGAGGTTGAGGAAGGGAATATAATCAACCTAGAAGGAGAGGGTGCCAGTGACACACAAATAACTGGCACTCATGTTGCCCCAGCAGCTGCAGCATACTGCCAAGTTGGCTCCAGTGATAAGGAGATATGGGGTGATGACGATGATGAGGTCACTGACTCCACCTGGGTGCCTGATCGAACAGAGGAGTCAAGTGAGGAGGAAGAGGAAGCACGACAAACACGATGCACAATGTCCTCTATGAGCAACCGCAGCCAGTCCAAGGCATCAGAAGACACAGCTGCTCAGGTGCAGAGTGCTGTTGTCTCAAAGCACATGTACAGGAAGTCTGCTGTCTGTGAGTTCTTTAAGAAATGTGCAGCAGACCGCACCGTTGCTATTTGTAATCTATGTCAGAAGAGGATCAAGCGTGGGAGAGACATCCCACACTTGGGTACCACGTGCATGAGGTGACATATGACCACCTGCCATGCATCCTGTTGGCATAACACTTTGCATAGGTCCTCCTCCTCCTCAGCTGACTCACTATACCCCACTATATGTCCTGCCATGTCATTGCCTACAACCTCCACTGACAGGGATGATGCTACAGTAATAGGTGTACCAGGTAGACATGTGCACAGCAAAAATTTAGTTTTGAACTAATGGATTAGTCCTAAAATGCAGTTTATTTAGTTGCTAAAGAAATTCGTTTTCAGTTCTTTAGTATGAAAACTAATTTCATTCATCCGAAAATCAGTTGATACAATTACTATTGTAGTGGCTCCTCAGAGGGCTGAGATCAATGATTGATACAGTATCTCTCACTCTCAGCACAATATGTCAGGCAAAGCTGTTGCAGTAACTGACTGCTGCTCATCACAGCGCTCAGAGTTTCAGTAAAACTAGTAAATAATATTTTTATATATAAGAGGTTAGAACAATATTATTTCCTTGTTTTACTGAAACTCTGAGTGCTTTTACAGTCAGTTATTGTAACAGCTGAGCCTTATACATTGTACTGAGCGATAATATAACAAGCAGCCGATCTCAGCGCTCACAGCCACTGGATTTAAAGGGCTACAAGAAGGCTCCTCTCTGTATAATGTATAGAACATCCACCTGCATCAACGTAAAAAAATATATAGACACAACCATCCCCAAGCGCAGCGTCTAAGTGCCAGCTTAGCAAAATTACTCGCATTACAGCTGCTGCCTTTCCAGCTGGTGGACTCTGCTTCCTTCCGTGAATTTGCTGAATATGCTGTACCACAATGGCAGGTTCAAAAACGCCATTTCTTTTCACGGAAGGCCATTCCAGCACTATACCAGCACGTGGAACATAATGTTATGGAGTCATTGGGAAAGGCAGTCAGCAGCAAGGTGCACATGACTTTAGACACGTTTTCCAGCAAGCATGGACAGGGCCATTACATTTCCTTCACGGGACACTGGGTAACTCTGCCTGCAGCTGGGAGGGATCCAGGACGGGGCTCTGTGCTGGAGCTTGCTCATCCACCACGCCTCCAGAAAGCTGCTTATATGAGGTTTGTCTGCTCCACCACCGCTTACTCCTCCTCCTTCTTTGTCTCTGGCGAAGTGGCAGTTAAACAGATGCATGGCAGGGGCTACGCAATGGCTCAAGCAAAAAGATGCCATTCTGTGCTTTGAGCTGGTTTGTTCAGGGGACAGGAGCCATACCGGGCCAGAAATTCTGTCAGCTCTTCTGCAGTGGCAGGCACAGAGATGGTTAACACCATGCCAGTTTCAGCTGAAAATGGTCATCTGTGACAATGGCAGCAACCTTCTCTCCGCCCTATGCAAGGGTTAATTGACGCATGTACCATGCCTAGCACATGTCCTAAATCTGGTGGTACAGCGTTTCCTAACCAGGTACCCAGGGCTGGCAGACCTTCTCAGCCAGGCCAGAAAAGTCTGCAGCCACTTCAGATGGTCATTCCCAGCAAGTGTTCGCCTGGCAGAAATTCAAAGAGAATTCCACCTTCCCACAAACCGCCTGATCTGTGACGTGCCCACTTGGGGGAACTCGACATTGGCAATGCTGCAGCATCTGCACAAGCAGCAGAGGGCCATCAATGAGTACCTGTGTGAGTATGGCACAAGGATAGGTTCAGGTCAACTTGTTATTTTTTCCCCCCTGCAGTGGCTGATGATCAATGATGCATGCACTATACTGTCACCATTTGAGGAGGCAACGAGGATGGTGAGGGGGGACAGTGCATGCATCAGTGACACAATTCCTTTAGTGTTCCTGCTGGAGCACACTCTGCAGGGAATTATAAATGTGGCACTAGAGGCTGAGCACCGGGAGGAAGAGGAGGCCTTCCCTAGCTCTCAAGGCCCCAGTCTTTACGCAGACAACATTCCTGTGGGTCCTCAGATCAGACAGGAGGAGGATGAGGAGGAGGAATATTTAAGTAGTGGGGGCATTGAAGGAGGGGATTCCTCAAGGGAGGGTTTTGTGTGCCCAGAAACCCAGGACTAGTACGTGGCTGGGAGGAGGAAGTGCACGATGGGGTCATCCTCATTGACCAGGAAGACTTGGAGGCTAATGCCACCGCCAACCTACGCTGCATGGGCTCCCTTATCCTGCAAAGCCTGCAAAAGGACCCCAAGGATTCGTGCTATCAATGCGAGGGATCATTGCTGCTTGGCACGCCTTCTTGATCCACGATACAAGGGTAAAGTTGCAGAGCTCATCCTGCCCGCACAGAGGGAGGACAGGATGAAACAACTTGAGGACGTTCTAAAGCGACACTTGTGTAACATCTTTCAAGGCACTGGTAGGTTACCAAGTGATGACACAGGTGCTTCTGAGGCTGCGGATGATCGAAGGAAGAACGGTGAAGGCCAAGGCCGCTTGACTGATGCCTTTTTAAATTATTTGAGTCCACGATGCCCAGGGACGTCAAATGTAGGCACCCATTGCCAGTGTCTGCACAGTATGGTGCAGGACTACCTAGGGGCAAGGGCAGACCTGGATACCTTTACAGCAGACGATCCACTGGCTTACTGGGTGTTGAGATTGGATCACTGCCCAGAACTTAGCCAATATGCTATGCAGCTACTAGATTGCCCTTCATCCAGCGTGCTTTCCAAAAGGACGTTCAGTGCCGCTGGAGGTTTTGTCACAGACAAAAGAGGGTGTCTTTCCACCGACTCTGTAGACCGGCTGACATTTATAAAAATGAATCAGTCCTGGATCAGCAGCTATCAATCCCCTGATGCTGACGTAACTGAATAGATCGGGGATCTCTTCTGCATTCCCAAAACCTCCACCACTGCACTCTTCCACAATACCACAAAGGGGTTACGGTGTAGGGATGAGCCGAACGCCCCCGTGTTCGGTTCGACTATGAAGTCGAATAATTTCAAAAGTTCGAGTTCGAACTCGAACACGATCCGAACTCAATGTAAGTCAATATGACTCGAACGTTCGACTTTTAGAGTGCCCTCCAAGAGGGCATATATGCTAGATATTTGCCATAAAAGGTGTATGGGGGTCTGGGTAGTGCCCCGGGGGGACAGGAAACCAGAACAAAAAGTTAAAAAAACAAGTTCTTAAAGGAACAGTGAGTTTTCCATGAAATAAAGGTTAAGAATAAAAATGAAAAATTCCTTCAAATATCGTGCCTAGGAGGTCCCCATAACCTGCCCGTGAAGTGGTGGATTTGTATGATTATAGATACATTTAAAAAAAAAAAAAATGACATTTCAAATGACGGTAAATATTTTTCCTTTAATCTATTCATAAACAACTGCTTGGGGCGGTAGTCTGTATGAAAAGAGGAGACATTTCAGGACACGCAGAACACTACTACTACTGGTGTGCGCTGATTCTCACCATATACAGTAGCGCAGTACAAGTGCCTAAACATTGCTGACCCTGTTTTGTTATAGCTGCTGATGTAACTGAATAGATCGGGAAACTCTTCTGCATTACCAAAACCTCTACCACTGCACTCTTCCACAATACCACAGAGGGCTTACGGTGTGAAGGCACTTGCTGCCACCAAAGGCAAAATATTTGGGTGCACTGACGCCTGTACCAGATTCATATCATTTTAATATTTGACCGCAGGGTCCAACCCTGCACACTTCCACAATACCACAGAGGGCTTACGGTGTGAAGGAACTTGCTGCCACCATAGACAAAATATTTGGGTGCACTGCCATTGACTCCTATACCAGATTCATATCATTTTAATATTGGACAGCAGGGTCCACCACTGCACTCTTCCACAATACCACAGAGGGCTTATGGTGTGAAGGCACTTGCTGCCACCAAAGGCACAATATTTGGGTGCACTGCCATTGACGCCTATACCAGATTCATATCATTTTAATATTGGACCGCAGGGTCCACCACTGCACTCTTCCACAATACCACAGAGGGCTTATGGTGTGAAGGCACTTGCTGCCACCAAAGGCACAATATTTGGGTGCACTGCCATTGACGCCTATACCAGATTCATATAATTTTAATATTGGACCGCAGGGTCCACCACTGCACTCTTCCACAATACCACAGAGGGGTTGTGGTGTGAAGGCACTTGTTGCCACCATAGACAAAATATTTGGGTGCACTAACGCGTGTACCAGATTCATATCATTTTAATATTTGACCGCAGGGTCCAACCCTGCACTCTTCCACAATACCACAGAGGGGTTACTTATGGTGTGAAGGCACTTGCTGCCACCAGAGGTAAAATATTTGGATGCACTGCCACTGACGCCTATACCAGATTCATATAATTTTAATATTTGACCGCAGGGTCCCCCACTGCACTCTTCCACAATACCTCAGAGGGCTTACGATGTGAAGGCACTTGCTGCCACCAAAAGCACAATATTTGGGTGCACTGACACCTGTACCAGATTCATATAATTTTATTATTGGACCGCAGGGTCCACCACTGCACTCTTCCACAATACCACAGAGGGTTTACGGTGTGAAGGCATTTGCTGCCACCAAAGGCAAAATATTTGTGTGCACTGCCACTGACGCCTATACCAGATTCATATCACTTTAATATTGGACCGCAAGGTCCCCCACTGCACTCTTCCACAATACCTCAGAGGGCTTACGATGTGAAGGCACTTGCTGCCACCAAAGGCACAATATTTGGGTGCACTGACACCTGTACCAGATTCATATAATTTTATTATTGGACCGCAGGGTCCACCACTGCACTCTTCCACAATACCACAGAGGGGTTACGGTGTGAAGGCATTTGCTGCCACCAAAGGCAAAATATTTGGGTGCACTGACACTAACGCGTGTACCAGATTCATATCATTTTAATATTTGACCGCAGGGTCTAACCCTGCATTCTTCTACAATAAAACAGAGGGGCTATGGTGTGACGGCACTGTTGCTGACACTAAAGGCCCAATTTTAAAGCACCTATTCTTACTTTCATCCAAAGGCTGCATAAGTTTCACCATAATTTGGCCAAAAAAATCACTAATCTTGTTCTCCGTGTCCTAAAACGTCTCCTCTTTTCATACAGGCTGCCGCCCCAAGCAGTTGTTTATGAATAGATTAAAGGAAAACTGTTTACCGTCATTTGAATCATCATTTTTTTGTTTTTAAATGTTTCTATACATCCTACAAATCTGCCACTTCACGGGCAGGTTATGGGGACCTCCTAGGCACGATATTTGAAGGATTTTTTCATTTTTATTCTTAACCTTTATTTCATGGAACACTCACTGTTCCTTTAAAAACTTTTTTTTTTTACTTTTTGTCCTTGTTTCCTGTCCCCCAGGGCACTACCCGGACCCCCATACACCTTTTATGGCAAATATCTAGCATATATGCCCTCTTGGAGGGCACTCTAAAAATCAAATGTTCGGGTCCCTTCGACTTACATTGAGTTCGGATCGTGTTCGAGTACGTACTCGAACTTCTGAAATTGTTCGAAGTCGAACCGAACACGGGGGCATTCGGCTCATCCCTAATCATTAACCCGAAGGGTTTCAGATGGATCCCAAGAAACTATCCGCTATCATTGATTGGCCCATACCCCAGGGCTTAAAGGCAATCCAGCGGTTTCTAGGGTTTACAAACTATTATTGGAGAATTATCAAAAACTTCTCAACTGTGGTATCTCCTATAACCGCAATGACCAAAAAGAAGCCCAAATCAGAAATGGAACACCCAGGCCATGCAGGCATTTGAAGCACTTAAACAAGCCACTACTACTGCACTAGTACTCCGCCATCCAGATCCTGGCTTGCCTTTCCAGCTGGAGGTAGATACCTCGGAGATTGGCACAGGCGCTGTCTTGTCTCAGAGAGAAGCCCCCGACAAACCCTTGCATCTGTGTGGGTTTTTCTCCCATAAATTGACTCCTGCAGATTAAAATTACGACATTGGTAATAGGGAGCTATTGGCTGTGGTCTCAGCATTAACCGAATGGAGGTATCTCCTGGAAGGTTCCAAGGATCCAATCATAATCAAAACGGACTACAAGAACCTTGCGTACATTGGTGATGCTAAACGCTTGAACTGTAGGCAAGCTAGGTGGTCTTTGCACTTGTCTAGCTTTAACAATGTCCTTACCTACAGACCTGGTTCTTGGAATGTTAAAGCTGATGCCTTGTCTAGACAATATGAAACCTACGAACCTCATACAGTCAGGTCCAGAAATATTGGGACATTGACACAATTGTTAAGGGACCAAAGGTAATGGGACAGAATAATAGTCATAAATCAAACTTTCCCTTCTTAATACTTCGTTGCAAATCCTTTGCAGTCAATCGCAGCCTGAAGTCTGGAATGCATAGACATCACCAGACGATGGGTTTCATCCCTGGTGATGCTCTGCCAGGCCTCTACTGTAACTGTCTTCAGTTCATGCTTGTTCTTGGGGCATTTTCCCTTCAGTTTTGTACTCTTCAGCAAGTGAAATGCATGCTCAATGGGATTCAGGTCAGGTGATTGACTTGGCCATTCCATAACATTCCACTTCTGTCCCTTCAAAAACTCTTTGGTTGCTTTTGCAGTATGCTTTGGGTCATTGTCCATCTGCACTGTGAAAAGCCGTACAATGAGTTTTGCAGCATTTGGCTGAATGTGAGCAGATAATATTACCCGAAACATTTCAGAATTCATCCTGCTGCTTTTGTCAGCAGTCACATCAACAATAAATACAAGAGAACCAGTTCCATTGGCAGCCATACATGCCCACGCCATGACACTACCACCACCATGCTTCACTGATGAGGTGGCTTGCTTAGGATCATGAGCAGTTCCTTTCCTTCTCCATACTCTTCTCTTCCCATCACTCTGGTACAAGTTGATCTTGGTCTCATCTGTCCATAGGATCTTGTTCCAGAACTGTGAAGGCTTTGTTACGTGTTTTTTGGCAAACTCTAAACTGGCCTTCCTGTTTGTGAGGCTCACCAATGGTTTACATCTTGTGGTGGTGAACCCTCTGTATTCTCTCTGGTGAAGTCTTCTCTTGGTTGTTGACTTTGACACATATACACCTACCTCCTGGAGTGTGTTATTGATCTGGCCAACTGTTCTGAAGGGTGTTTTCTTCACCAGGGAAAGAATTCTTCGGTCATCCACCACAGTTGTTTTCCGTGGTCTCCCGGGTCTTTTGGTGTTGCTGAGCTCACCGGTGCATTCCTTCTTTTTGAGAATGTTCCAAAAAGTTGTTTTGGCCGCACCTAATGTTCTTGCTATCTCTCTGATGGGTTTGTTTTGTTTCTTCAGCCTAATGATGGCTTGCTTCACTGATAGTGACAGCTCTTTGGATCTCATCTTGAGAGTTGACAGCAACAGATTCCAAATGCAAATAGCACACTTGAAATGAACTCTGGGCCTTTTATCTGCACATTGTAATTGGGGTAATGAGGGAATATCACACGCCTGGCCATGGAACAGTTGAGAAGTCAAATGTCCCATTACCTTTGGTCCCTTAACAAGTGGGAGGCACATCTGCAAACTGCTGTAAGTCCTACACCGTTCACCTGGGTTGGATGTGCAATACGCACAAATTAAAGCTGACAGTCTGCAGTTATGCACATTGTGTTTGTTTCATTCCAACTCCATTGTGGTGGTGTATAGAGCCAAAGATGTTAGAATTGTGTCGATGTCCCAATATTTCTGGACCTGTCTGTATATATAAGAATCCCATAGTTCCTCAGAAATGCATTCTAGCAACTGCCACTATCACTTTATTTTCTCCTCTGCTAGAAAGGTTTCAGTCAGCTCAGGGTGCCGTTCCCATGTGGAAACCTCCTGGTAAACTCTTTGTACCTAAAATGGAAAGAGAACACTTAATGTTAGTATATCATGACACAAAACCATCAGGCCATATGGGAATAACGAAGACCATGTCAGTATTTTGGGGGGTCACTAATTTCTACAAAATATCTGGTAATTGAGGTGATCTGTGTCTTGTGACTCCCAGTGCCACGCAGTATTTTGGGGGTCACTAATTTCTACAAAATATCTGGGAATTGAGGTGATCTGTGTCTTGTCACACAGCCAGTGCCACGCAGTATTTTGGGGTCACTAATTTCTACAAAATATCTGGGAATTGAGGTGATCTGTGTCTTGTCACACAGCCAGTGCCACGCAGTATTTTGGGCATCAGTAATTTCTACAAAATATCTGGGAATTGAGGTGATCTGTGTCTTGTTGTCACAGCCAGTGCCACGCAGTATTTTGGGCGTCACTAATTTCTACATTTCTATGAACTGTGTCACTGCCACCCATGAGGGGGTCTCACTGATTTATAGGAGGTTTCTGAGACTTGTAATCTGTGTCTTCTCCCTGCCACCCATCAGGGGGACCCACATACTTCTAGCAGATTTATGTGAATTATAATTTGTGTCTTCTCACTGCCACCCATCAGGGGGTCACACTGATTTATAGGAGGTTTCTGAGACTTGTAATCTGTGTCTTCTCACTGCCACCCATCAAGGGGTCTCACTGATTTATAGGAGGTTTCCAAGACTTGTAATCTGTGTCTTCTCACTGCCACCCATCAGGGGGTCTCACTGATTTATAGGAGGTTTCTGAGACTTGTAATCTGTGTCTTCTCCCTGCCACCCATCAGGGGGACCCACATACTTCTAGCAGATTTATGTGAATTATAATTTGTGTCTTCTCACTGCCACCCATCAGGGGGTCACACTGATTTATAGGAGGTTTCTGAGACTTGTAATCTGTGTCTTCTCACTGCCACCCATCAGGGGGTCTCACTGATTTATAGGAGGTTTCTGAGACTTGTAATTTGTGTCTTCTCACTGCCACCCATCAAGGGGTCTCACTGATTTATAGGAGGTTTCTGAGACTTGTAATCTGTGTCTTCTCACTGCCACCCATCAGGGGGTCTCACTGATTTATAGGAGGTTTCTGAGATTTGTAATCTGTGTCTTCTCACTGCCACCCATCAGGGGGTGTCACTGATTTATAGGAGGTTTCTGGACTTTTTGTCCTTGTTTCCTGTCCCCCAGGGCACTACCCGGACCCCCATACACCTTTTATGGCAAATATCTAGCATATATGCCCTCTTGGAGGGCACTCTGAAAATCTAATTTTGAGTCCTATTGACTTGTATTGAGTTCGTGTTCGAGTTAGAGTTCGAATCCGAACATTTGAAAAGTTCGAGTTTCGAGTGCGAACCGATCTCGGGGGTGTTTGGCTCATCCCTACTAAGGAGCCCCTCATCACGAACATCCTCCAGGATCCCACTTAAACAGACACTTCAGTGTCTGTGTCGGGTCTCCAAGGCCAGGACCGCAGAGCTGAGACGTGACACCTGCAGCTGGAGCTCTGCCACTTTGCCATACGTGGCGGCCAGGGCCGCCGCCATCTCCTGGAAGTGGGACTGGACCTCAGCGACTCGGGACAGCATGGTCTCCACAGCAGATCGGATCTCGTTCATGTCACTGCGCCACAGGCCCCGAATTTCCTCCATGGCCTTCTGGAGATCGGCTGCAGTAAGTGGTGGGGCCCAGCTCTGTGCCACCATCGCCTCTGCACTCGACATCACCTCTGGAGACTGCGCTGTGTCTTCCAAAGAGTTGGAGCAGGCCAGGGCCTCACAGCGGCGGTTCCGCAGTCCGCCATAACACCCAACGCCCAGGGAGACTCTGATATCCGGGAGGTGAGGTCCCTCCGCCTCACCAGATTTCTGCTTCTTCTTACCCATGTCAGGAGTTCGGCTGCACTCTCAGAGAAACCAGGCCGCGTGAGTGTCTGTAGAGGCCGTAACATGGCCGCCACCTCAGCCAGACGGCACACAAGGAGCTTAGAGATGCCGCTCTACTCAGCTCCCGCAGCTGCAGGATAAATCAGTTGGGCCCCAGAGTCTCAGATAGTCACCCCGAGGAGAGTTCACTGAGGTCAGTCTAGAAAATCGGCCACGGGTGTCCCAATTCAGGCTGCCCAGCCCAGAGCTCAGCAGGATGGCAACCACTCTCCTCGAGGTCCAGACCACGACCCCAGGCTCCCTATAGTTGTTGTGAGATAAGTAATAGAATGGTTCTTTTATTAAAGACTGCTTAGGTCTGGGGCGACATAAAATATTGTGGGGGAGAGTGTAAGGTATGTCAAAATAAGGTACCACATTAAAATAAACCAGATACCCCATAAAAGTACTCTAACAAATGTTACATTTCCAATTTCAGCAATCAAAGAGTATAGCTCTGATAAAGTAAACTAATGGCATTTCTATTAAACCACCAGTAGATGGCAGCAGAGTGAAAAGCCTGAATGATGAGCACATTTTCATGTAAGATGTTTCCTTAGCAGAGGGAACCAAAAAGGCAGACCTTTTGTTCCTGGTAGGAATAGATTATCAGTTACAATCCTACCAGACTCAAAGGTCATGCTTTATGTCATTGCAGAAAACTGTTAAAAAAAAACACTTCTGGTTTCACCCAGCCTGCTCCTTTCGCACACTGGAATTATTGACCATACTTTCAGCATATGGCACTGGCTGTGTGACAAGACACAGATCACCTCAATTCGCAAATAATTTGTAGAAATTAGTGACCCTCAAAATACTGCGTGGCACTGGCAGTGAGTCACAAGACACAGATCACCTCAATTCCCAAATATTTTGTAGAAATTACTGACGCCCAAAATACTGCGTGGCACTGGCTGTGTGACAAGACATAGATCACCTCAATTCCCAGATATTTTGTAGAAATTAGTGACCCCCAAAATACTGCGTGGCACTGACAGTGAGTCACAAGACACAGATCACCTCAATTCCCAGATATTTTGTAGAAATTAGAGACCCCCAGAATACTGCGTGGCACTAGCTGTGTGACAAGACACAGATCACCTCAATTCCCAGATATTTTGTAGAAATTAGTGACCCCCAAAATACTGCGTGGCACTGGCAGTGAGTCACAAGACACAGATCACCTCAATTCCCAGATATTTTGTAGAAATTAGTGTCCCCCAAAATACTGTATGGCACTGACTGTGTGACAAGACACAGATCACCTCACTTTCCAGATATTTTGTAGAAATTAGTGACCCCCAAAATACTGCGTGGCACTGGCAGTGAGCGACAAGACACAGATCACCTCAATTCCCAAATATTTTGTAGAAATTAGTGACCCCCAAAATACTGCGTGGCACTGGCTGTGTGACAAGACACAGATCACCTCAATTCCCAGATATTTTGTAGAAATTAGTGTCCCCCAAAATACTGCGTGGCAATGGCTGTGTGACAAGACACAGATCACCTCAATTTCCAGATATTTTGTAGAATTTAGTGACCCCAAAATACTGCGTGGCACTGGCTGTGTGACAAGACACAGATCACCTCAATTCCCAGATATTTTGTAGAAATTAGTGACCCCCAAAATACTGCGTGGCACTGGCAGTGAGTCACAAGACACAGATCACCTCAATTCCCAGATATTTTGTAGAAATTAGTGACCCCCAAAATACTGCGTGGCACTGGCAGTGAGCGACAAGACACAGATCACCTCAATTCCCAAATATTTTGTAGAAATTAGTGACCCCCAAAATACTGCGTGGCACTGGCTGTGTGACAAGACACAGATCACCTCAATTCCCAGATATTTTGTAGAAATTAGTGACCCCTAAAATACTGCGTGGCACTGGCAGTGAGTCACAAGACACAGATCACCTCAATTCCCATATATTTTGTAGAAATTAGTGACCCCCAAAATACTGCATGGCACTGGCTGTGTGACAAGACACAGATCACCTCAATTCCCAGATATTTTGTAGAAATTAGTGACCCCCAAAATACTGCGTGGCACTGGCAGTGAGTCACAAGACACAGATCACCTCAATTCCCAGATATTTTGTAGAAATTAGTGACCCCCAAAATACTGCGTGGCACTGGCAGTGAGTCACAAAACACAGATCACCTCAATTCCCAGATATTTTGTAGAAATTAGTGACCCCAAAAATATTGCATGGCACTGGCAGTGAGTCACAAGACACAGATCACCTCAATTCCCATATATTTTGTAGAAATTAGTAACCCCCAAAATACTTGCTGGCAGTGACAAGACACAGATCACCTCAATTCCCATATATTTTGTAGAAATTACTGCGCACCCAAAATAGTTGCTGGGACTGAGCACAAAGATTACAACAATTCCCAGACATTTGGTAGAAATGAGACCACCCCCCCCCAGTAGCTGGTGGCAGACTGGCAGTAAGAACACACACTAACACAACAACAATCTCCTATGAAATCTCCTCTCAAACGTGTGCTGAAGCGCTGTGTGGAAGCCTTATATAGTGTGCTGTGGGACTTAGCTCTGTGAGCCCATGATTGGGCAAAATTTGCCCAATCAGGACTCTGAGCCGTGATTGGCATTGTGTTGAACCTGTCTTGCACCTGACCTGTGGTCGGGTGCAAGGCTGTAGCCAATTACAAGCTTCAGGCCAGTGGAAAAGTCCATTGTGTTCCATTGTGGTGCATTGTGAGCGAACACGCAGCGAACACCCTGAAATGTTCGTAGTTCGCGAACATACGAACAGGCTATGTTCGATGCGAACTCCGAACCGATCGAAACGAACAGCTCATCCCTACTCCTTACTTACCTAGGCAGCTTGCTGGCTCACCTTGTTACGAATTCTCTACCTATTCTGGATCCCATTGTTTTGGCCATGTGGGTACGGAAGGCCTCTGCAGCCCCGGCAGAGGCTCCCCGTGATGTCGTGATGATCACAAGAGATGCGTTTACCCAGACCCGGATTCTGGCAGCGGCTGGCCCAAAATTCAAGATCACCTTTTTTTGGGACTTACCGTTTTTGGCTCTAGCTGCACGCCAACGCTTCCGTGAGATCACCGCCCTGCTGCGGGCATTCGAGGTTAGCTATCGCTGGGGCGCCTCTAGCTCTCTGGTTCTGTCTTGGGAGGAACGGACCTATTTGGCAGTGACCCCTGAGGAGGTGCAGGCTGTTCTGGCCACATTGGGACTTGTCGCTGCTCCACCGGGTCCCCCTCACCTGTTGTCCGAGCCCGGCTGAGTGACTGTCCTTGCCCCTCATTTGTCTTAAATTTTACTCACATACCTCCCCCCTTTTTTGACACCCCCTTTTTACTGGACGCTTCTGAGGACCTCTTTTGATCCCCCATTGTTTTTAAGGTTTATACTGTGGACATTTTTGACTACCCCCCTTTAGTCGTGATATATTTTGAGGATATTATACAAGGCTGTACGGTTTCTCTCTGAGTTCCTGGACGGTGTCACCCTCCCTCGTTTTGATGGCCATCCCTCCCCTTCCCCTCCCCCTTTTTTTTGGGTCGACTCGGGGTGCGCCACAATGGCGGCTACCACGGCTCTGTCCATCCTTATTGGCCCCGGAGTACCCAGGTCGCGTGACCTACTGTCCTCCTTGGCCTCCTGTTATCCTCCGGGCTACAAGGGAGCGAGCCGGGAGAGTCACGTTAATGGCCACTACCGTTTTTGTTTTCACCTATCCCACCCTCCCCTGTTTTATTTTTGTGCCTTCATACCGCAGCGGTGACCGACTGCCCTACTGCAGAGTTACTTTATGCTAATTCCTACCTGTACCTGAGAATCCATCCCCTTCTCCCTCTTTTTTCGCACCCCCTGAAGTATTTTTGAGCCCTTCCCCCTTATTGCTTGTCCTGTCTTTTCTGTGACGTATATTGAATGGTGCTGCAATGCCGCTTATTCTGGTCAGTTTGTGACACTTTGTTCAAAATAAATAAAAATCTTGAAATATAAAAAAAAACTATAGGGAGCCAAGGTTAAGTAGTATGATTACTTGAGGAACCATCTTCCCTGCGACATCTACTCGCAGTTATGTCACAGCTTCCCACCAGGTCCACAGCGCTATGGAGCTGGTAAAATGTTGTTGCCTATAGCCAACCAATTAGTAAACCTCTTTAACACAGGGTTGTATTGATTATTGTGAAGACAAGAGTTGATGGAGAACTAGGGGACATCTTATTACTTCTGTCCCTTTTTCCTTTAATAAGGTGGAATACCCATTGTATGTACCGGCTGGGTGGAGTAGAGGTAACATCACTGCTCTGTGTGGAGAGAGCCTGAGGAGACATGGATTCGATCCCGGCAAGAGCACCTCTCCAGTGTCCTTGGGCAAGACACCTAACGGTACATACTCGCCACCCGGGACATACTTGAAAACGAGAGAAATCTTAATGTATCCTTCCTGGTAAAATCCTTTCTCAAAAAAAAAAAAAATACAGTACAGCTTAACCACCTAATATTCTCTACTGGTCATTGGTGGTGTCGGCCGACTTTAGCTTCTACCTAGTTCCATCACTTGAAGATATTTAACCTGGAATGTCTGCAGTAAGAGTGCAAGAAATGTCCTTTAGTTAACCACAGAACATAACATCTAACATTAATAAACCATTGCGTTAGAAGCATAAATACAAGTACCAACTTTAGAGTCCTCCTCAGCAAAACCGTCTGGGCTTAGGTACCAGCTAGGGCAAACAGGTAGTGTAGAAACACAGTCTATGACCTGTACTGCTGCATTTCTGGCAACACTACTGGGTTGACCTAAAGTGTCATAAGTCAGAACTTTTGACTATCTCTTGTTCCTGCTGGGCTGTATCTGGCATAGCGGAAGGGCATCTGAAGCATCCTCAAGCTCGACTTCGTCGCTGTCAACTGTGTTGATTTTTCAGGCAAAGAGTTTACTTCTTCTGGGTCTTCCGTTGAACATGTAGTTGGTTCAGGTTGAATCACCGGTGCGTCCTCGGCTGTTTCCACTGTAATTTCCTCTCTATTTTCCTCTGTAGTTTCTGCAGTAGCCTTCTCCTTACTTTCCTCTGTTCTTTCCTCACACATTTCCAACTGTCCAGGTTAGAACTTTGCCGCTTCAGGATTCAGGTTTATGTCTTCTCTTGTGTGATCGCTTTGGGTTACAGGCAGGGGTTTTATTGAGGCGGTACGCGCCGGTACGCCGTATCGGCACCTCATCGCCAGCCACCCTTACATTTTTTACAGCTCCGGTATCAGACTCTCGGAGTCCGAATTCGGAGCTGTCTCGTCGGTGCAGCAGCAGATCCAGCGGCCGCCGTGTTCATTCCTTCAACGAGCGGCCGCCTGCATGAATATCTGCCACTCGGCTGAGATCCATCCTCCAGCCTGCCGCGATCAAGATTGCGGAGTTCACGTGAACTCTGCGATCTCGCGAGGTCGTGGCAGGCTGGAGGGTGGATCCCAGGAGAGCGGCAGATACTCATGCAGGCATCCGCTCGTTGAGGGAACGAATGTGGCGGCCGCTGGATCTGCCCCTCAGACGTGTCTGGCAGAGGTGAGCTGGGGCAATATATCCATGTGAGCTGGGGCAATATATCCATGTGTGAGCTGGGGCAATATATCCATGTGTGAGCCTGGGGCAATATATCCATGTGTAAGCCTGGGGCAATATATCCATGTGAGCCTGGGGCAATATATCCATGTAAGCTGGGGCAATATATCCATGTGTGAGCTGGGGCAATATATCCATGTAAGCTGGGGCAATATATCCATGTGTGAGCTGGGGCAATATATCCATGTGAGCTGGGGCAATATATCCATGTGTGAGCCTGGGGTTGTATATCCATGTGAGCCTGGGCAATATATCCATGTGTGAGCCTGGGGCAATATATCCATGTGTGAGCCTAGGGCAATATATCCATGTGTGAGCCTGGGGTTGTATATCCATGTGAGCCTGGGCAATATATCCATGTGTGAGCCTGGGGCAATATATCCATGTGTGAGCCTAGGGCAATATATCCATGTGTGAGCCTGGGGTCATATATCCAAGTGTGAGCCTGGAGCAATATAGCCATGTGTGAGCCTGGGGCAATATATACATGTGAGCCTGGGCAATATATCCATGTGTTAGCCTGGGGCAATATATCCATGTAAGCTGGGGTAATATATCCATGTGAGCCTGGGGCAATATATCCATTTGTGAGCCTGGGACAATATATCCATGTGTGAGCCTGGGGCCATAAATCCATGTGTGAGCCTGGGGCCATAAATCCATGTGTGAGCCTGGGGCAATACATCCATGTGTGAGCCTGGGGCAATACATCCATGTGTGAGCCTGGGGCAATATATACATGTGAGCCTGGGCAATATATCCATGTGTTAGCCTGGGGCAATAAAACCATGTAAGCTGGGTCAAAATATCCATGTGAGCCTGGGGCAATATATCCATGTGTGAGCCTGGGGCAATATATCCATGCGTGAGCCTGGGGCCATATATCCATGTGTAAGCCTGGGGTAATATATCCATGTGTGAGCCTGGGGCAATATATACATGTGAGCCTGGGCAATATATCCATGTGTGAGTCTGGGGCAATATATCCATGTGAGCTGGGGGCAATATGTCCATGTGTGAGCTGTGGCAATATATCCATGTAAGCTGGGGCAATATATCCATGTGTGAGCCTGGGGCCATATATCCATGTGTGAGCCTTGGGCAATATATCCATGGGAGCCTGGGGCAATATATCCATGTGAGCTGGCCTGGGGCAATATATCCATGTGAGCTGGTCTGGGTCAATATATCCATGTGAGCTGGTCTGGGGCAATATAACCATGTGAGCTGGCCTGGGGCAATATATCCATGTGAGCTGGCCTGGGGCAATAAATCCATGTGAGCTGGACTGGGGCAATGTATCCATGTGAGCTGGCCTCGGGCAATATATCCATGTGAGCTGGCCTGGGTCAATATATCCATGTGTGAGTTGGGGCAATATATCCATGTGTGAGCTGGGTCAATATATCCCTGTGTGAGCTGGCCTGGGGCAATATATCCATGTGAGCTGGCCTGGGGCAATAAATCCATGTGAGCTGGACTGGGGCAATATATCCATGTGAGCTGGCCTCGGGCAATATATCCATGTGAGCTGGCCTGGGGCAATATATCTATGTGTGAGCTAGGGCAAATATATCCATGTATGAGCTGGGGGCAAATATATCCATGTATGAGCTGGGGCAATATATCCATGTGTGAGCTGGGGCAATATATCCAGTGTGACTAAAGGAGTATTTATTAGGACACGAAAAATCGTCATAATAATCAGTTTTCCCTGGGCGTGAGTACCCCCACATATTTTTCCAGAAAAAAGCACTGGTTACAGGGATGAACGATCTCCATTGTTCTTGTTCAAGATCCAATTCATCTTCTGATATTCCCTCAGACGTCTGCGTAGCTGGTTTAGGAGTCCGAAACTTGGCCTTGTCTATATGGTCTTCGCAGATAGTATGGTGGGTAACGCCATCTGCAGTACGGCCGATGTTGGTTAGAACCATCTCCTTCAGGTACAATCTCTGCTTCCTCAGGCTTCTCTCCAACCTCACTGTTTTGGTAGTTTGGCTGGGAATTACGTGAAGGACCTCCTCTGCGACGTGGATAATGCCTATAATGTTTACAGTCTGCTGCATATTTATTATTATTATTATTATTAATTATTTATAAAGCGCCAGCATATTCCGCAGCGCTGTACAATAAGCACAGTACAGACAGGGTTACAATACATTGAACAACAATTGACAAACAGTACAGGAGGAGATGAGGGCCCTATTCCCGTAGGAACTCACAATCTAGGAGGGCTGGGGTTGGAAACAGGAGGAGAGGACTGTAAGGTGAGAGTGATCGATGGTTGCGTCAGTGAGTTGGGTGGTAGGCTTCCCTAAATAGGAATGTTTTAAGGGAGCGTTTGAAGGAAGAGAAGTTAGGGGAAAGTCTGACAGCACGAGGGAGAGCGTTCCAGAGAGTGGGGGCTGCGCGTGAGAAATCCTGCAGTCTATCATGGGAATAGGTGATGCGGGGAGAAGCTAGGCGCAGGTCACTGTTTGACCTTAGGGAGCGGGCTGGGGTGTATTTGGTGATTAGTGAGGACAGGTAGTGGGGCGCTGAGTTAGTGAGGGTTTTGTAGGTAAGGATAAGGATTTTGAACTTAATTCTGCAGTGGATGGGGAGCCAGTGGAGGGACTCGCAGAGGGGAGTGGCAGAGACAGAGCGGCGGGTGAGGTGAATTAGCCTGGCGGAGGCGTTCAGGATGGATTGTAGGGGGGAGAGGCGGGACAGAGGGAGGCCAGATAAGAGATTATTGCAATAGTCGAGTCGGGAGATTACCAGGGCGTGTATGAGTTGTTTTGTGGTGACCGCGGTAAGAAATGGCCGAATTCTGGAAATATTACGCAGTTGGTATCGGCAGGAGGAGGAAAGAGACTTGATATGGGGGATGAAGGAAAGAGCAGAGTCCAGTGTTTATATTGTGTCCATATTTACTGCCTTGGACTGGAACCCCACAAGGACCAGTTACATTTGCTGCTTCTGTACCCTTTTCACCTTCCACTACATCAAACTCCACAGTCTCTCCATCTACTACACTGCGAAGGTATTTCCTAGGGTTGTTTTTCTTGATGGCATTCTGATGTACAAATACATCTTCCTTGGTGTTGTCCCTGTTGATAAAACCATATCCGTTTCGCACATTAAACCATTTGACAGTTCCCTAAACCTTGTTTGCGATGACCCTCTTCTCTCCCATGGTGGTTTGGAAGCTTGCTGGCTTCCCACTGACACGAGTTGTACTTTGGGACACTGGGTGTGCTCTAGCACAGGTTACTGTCGGTCCCTTGACCGCAACCCTTTTCCATTTAACTGATTTGCTCCGGGCGTTTGACAGTAGCTTGCTATATGTCCCTATTGACCACAGTTGAAGCAGTGATGACGTGCACTTCTCTGGCCAGTCCTTTACAGGATTGACAACGTCCATTGCTCATACCGACTGTTACCTGAGGCCCTCTGATTTCACAGTCTTGTCGGGGTCTCGGATCTCAGAGAAGTGTCTTCATCTCTATCATCTTTTTTTGCATCTGCAGTATCAGCTTTTCCAGTTCAGAGTTGTCCTTAGACCGGTGTTGAATCGTTGGGCTACTTGCCTGAGGTGGAGACTGAGGTGTTGTGTCGGCAGTCGTTGTCAGGATACTTGGTTCTTGAGGACATGGTAAGGCGTTGGACTGACATTCTTTCCCTTTCATTGAACTGCTTGACTGGGATTTCTTTTGCTTCTCTTCCCTTTCCATCTCCATATTAGTGGCTTCATTCGTTTTCTCTATGAGCAACTCATCGGGAATGGAAGGATCATCTAGATACTGCTTTAATTATTTTTGCTTATTTTTCTCACTAAACGCACCTCACGTACTTCCCCACTCTGCCAGTCCCTCCATTGGCTTCCTGTACGTTTCAGGATACAGTTTAAAATACTGACACTCACGTTCAAATCACTCAATAACTCAACCCCTCCCTACATGTCTTTGCTACTCCGCAAGCACGTCCCATGTTGGCAACTTCATTCAGCAGGTGATCTCCACATGTCACCAGTCTACACACGCACGGCCAACTCTCGCCTCCAAGACTTCTCAAGGGCAGCACCAGTCCTGTGGAATGACTTGCCTCGCCCTATCAAACTCTCCCCTGACCTTCAGGCCTTCAAGAAATCCCTCAAAACCCACCTCTTCAGATTAGCGTAACGCATACCTGATGCAACTCATCCCTCTGCTCACCTACTCACACTTGATTGAAGCCGCTTCTTTTGCCCCGCCATTCCAAACCACTGGCACTAATGATCCTGCTATCTAGTGCAATTCCTCTTGTCTTACTCAACCCCAACCCTCTAGACTGTAACCTCCTATGAGCAGGGCCCTCTACACCTCTTGTTTCCATGCTATGTCCGTTTATATGTATTTTGTTCCCTTTGGTTATTGTAAATAGGGATGAGCTGTTCGGGTTCGGACGGTTCGGGGTTCGACCCGAACTTAGCCTGTTAGGGCCGATCGCGAACCCCGAACATTTCCGGGTGTTCGCCGCATGTTCGACAACAATGGACCACAATGCATTTTCCCACTGCCTGAAGCTCGTAATTGGCTACAGCCTTGCACCTGACCACAGGTCTGGTGCAAGACTGGTTGAACACTATGCCAATCACTGCTCAGAGTCCTGATTGGGCAAATTTTCCCCAATCATGGGCTCACAGAGCTAAGTCCCGCAGCACACTATATAAGATTTCAACGCGCCGATTCTGCACGCATTTCAGAGGAGATTTCAAAGCAGATAGTTGTGTGTGTTGTTACTGCCAGTCTGCCACGCTACTGGGGGGTCTCATTTCGACCAAATATCAGGGAATTTGGGTGGTGTGTGTCTTGTTACTGTGCCAGAAAGTTTTTTTGCGGGTTACAACTTTATTTAAAACATTTGTGAATTGAGGTGATTTTCTAGGTCTTGTCACTGTGCCAGCAAGTCTTTTTGGGTCTCATTTATACCAAATATCATTGAATTTAGGTGATGTGTGTCTTGTCACTGTGACAGCAAGTTTTTTTGGGGTTTACAACTTTATTTAAAACATTTGTGAATTGAGGTGATTTTCTAGGTCTTGTCACTGTGCCAGCAAGTCTTTTTGGGTCTCATTTATATCAAATATCATTGAATTTAGGTGATGTGTGTCTTGTCACTGTGACAGCAAGTTTTTTTGGGGTTTACAACTTTATTTAAAACATTTGTGAATTGAGGTGATTTTCTGGGTCTTGTCACTGTGCCAGCAAATCTTTTTGGGGCTCACTAATTTCTTTAAAACACTTGTGAATTAAGGTGATCTTCTGTGTCTTGTTACACAGCCAGCAATTTTTTTTGGGGCTCACTAATTTCTTTAAAACACTTGGGAATTAAGGTGATCTGTGTCTCGTCATACAAAAAGTACCACGCTGTATTTTGGGGCTCACTAATTTCTTTAAAACACTTGGGAATTAAGGTGATCCGTGGCTCGTCATACCTACAGTACCACGCTGTATTTTGGGGCTCACTAATTTCTTTAAAACACTTGGGAATTAAGGTGATCTGTGTCTCGTCATACAAAAAGTACCACGCTGTATTTTTGGGCTCACTAATTTCTTTAAAACAGTTGGGAATTAAGGTGATCTGTGTCTCGTCATACAAAAAGTACCACGCTGTATTTTGGGGCTCACTAATTTCTTTAAAACACTTGGAAATTAAGGAGATCTTCTGTGTCTCGTCACACAGCCAGCAATTTTTTTTGGGGCTCACTAATTTCTTTAAAACACTTGGGAATTAAGGTGATCTGGGTCTCGTCATACATACAGTACCACGCTGTATTTTGGGGCTCACTAATTTATTTAAAACATTTGTGAATTAAGGTGATCTGTCTCTTGTCACTGGCTGCCAGCTATCAGTGTGTCTCACTGAGTTATACCAGAGTTATTTAAATCTTTATACCAGAGTTGAATCAGAGTTCTGTATATATTAATCTATATATCACTCACCATGTCTGAAAGAACAAAAAGGACAGGCAGACGCTCCCAGACACAGATAAGAGGGCAAGCAGCCCCTGTGTCGGAAGGCTGTGTCTCTGGTCGTGGTGGACGTGGTGCCTCCTCTGCAGGGGCACGTTTGTCCTTTCTAACTGGTGCTGGAAGTCTTAAGAGACTAACCAGGCCATCCTCATCCTCCGAGTCCTCTGCCAGCCAGGCTTCTAGTGCTTTACAGTCCACCTCAGCTGCCAAAGCAGCTAATGCAGCCTCCATGTCCACAGCTACTCCTGCCGTAACCTCGCTATCACACACGGAGGAGTCAGCTGAATTGTTTGACTACAATGAGAGTGACATGCTGCTTGAGGATGCGCAGCAAGTACAGTGCTCTGATTCAATCTCTGAGGTTGAGCAAGGGAGTATAATCAACCTAGAGGAAGGGGGTGCCAGTGATGACACACAAATAACTGGCACTCATGTTGCCCCAGCAGCTGCAGCATACTGCCAAGTTGGCTCCAGTGACGAGGAGATATGGGGTGAAGATGACATTGATGATGATGAGGTCACTGACTCCACCTGGGTGCCAGATTGAACTGAGGAATCAAGTGAGGAGGAGGGGGAGGAGGAGGAGGAGGAGACACAGCAAACACGAGGCACAACATCCTCTGTGACCAATCGTAGCACTAGCCAGTCCAAGGCATCACATGTCAGAGCTGCTCCGGTGCAGAGCGCTGTTGTCTCAAAGAACACATGCAGGAAATCTCCTGTCTGGGAGTTCTTTAAGAACTGTGCAGCAGACCCCACCGTTGCTATTTGTAATCTATGTCAGAGGAGGCTGAAGCGTGGGATAAACACCGGACACTTGGGTACCACGTGCTTGATGCGACATATGAACAAGTGCCACACATCCCGTTGGGGCAAAACTTTGCATTGGTCCTCCTCCTCCTCATCTGTCTCTACATCTGTCTCTACAGATGAGGCAGTGGCTGAGTGACAGACAACAGAGGGTTGTGGTAAATGGAGTTTATTCGGCGCAAGGTCTTGTTACCAGTGGGGTACCTCAGGGGTCAGTACTTGGACCCATTTTCTTTAATATTTTTATTAGTGATATTGCAGAAGGTATTAATGGAAAAGTATGTCTTTTTGCTGATGACACAAAGATTTACAACAGGGTTGACGTTCCTGGAGG
>RXON01001987.1:0-46999 GCA_009667805.1 Leptobrachium leishanense | reverse complement strand
CCGTTGGACTACTTATTGCTCCTCAGTCAGATTTCGAGAGAAACTGGCAGCAGAGGAAAACTAAAGAAGAAATGTGAGGATGGTTTGTCCAGTGCAGGAAGACGGCGGACCGATTCTTACAATCTGATTTGACTAGCAGCCTTCGCTCTCACAATTACTATCCCCTTATTGTGTTATGCCCCTCTTTATTGTTCACCCCCTCCTCCACGTCAGTTGTGTTGCCCCACGCCTGCCCTATTTTTCTTATCTCTTTCTACTGATCTATTCTTTTTTCTTTCTATTACTCTGACTCTTCTGTCTCCTATGACTCTTTTCGATGTAAGATCCCTTACCTTTTTCTGTAGGTCTTCTGCAGATTGCACATAGGCTTACCACCATTTTACGGCACCTTATTCATCAGGCCAATATATTCAGCACTATTCTTGGAATGGGGTGGTTATAGTTGAATTCATATATGTGAAGTGACTTTGCTCTGTATCAAGCTATTACTATTATAAGGTTCTACCGGACTCGGTTCTTATCGATTTCATATTCACTAAAAGTATTTTATTGTATTAGCGTCAACTACAATTTGTGATATTGCAGCTGCCTGCTTCTGTTTGTATTTTTCTCTCTGGAAGACCAATAAAACTTTATATTTAAAAAAAAAAACGGGTATTTTGAAGGCCATAATAATGCCAGACCACCCGCCCACGATGGAGAATGGAGAGACCCGAAGGGAGACCCAAGGGGCAATTTTCTGGGGGATACCTTTCTCCCAGGCCCAACCTGAGATAACCCTCACTCTTGAGGTGCCCGTGGGGAGGGATAGGGTTTATATGACTGTAAAGAGAATTGTCCAAGGGGTTTTGACACTAGGAGCGTTCCTGGTGTTAGTACTGTACCTGGCCAACCTCATCTACGGCCTGTCACGTAGGGCCTGCCCTAATTGTCCAGAAACGACCGGGAGAGTGGATATCTCCCACATCTGGATATGGCAGCCACCCCGTTATGGAGAATCGCACCCTGTGGAGACAGAAGCGTGACCTGGGTCCTATGACCACACCAAGAGGTCACCTGTTGGTGAAATTCAAATATGCTTATGCAAAGAAATCAGGACAAAAAGCGTGTTGGGTGTGCAGCAGATTGCACCCAGAGACAATTTATATTCCATTTGCTGCAATTCCTATGAACTTGAGTACATTTTCGACCGGAAATATTTCAATTCATACTATTGCTGACCCTCAGATAAAACCAGAAGAGACAATGCCAAATTACCCTATAACGGGCCCTGTGTACCCACCTGATTGATGTTTCCAGATAGGCACAAATAACCTGAGTATGAGCGAGAACCCTTGCCAGTCTAGCAAGTTTAACTTCACTGCACACACAATTCTGTCAAATAAGAGGGTCTGGAATGGTTATAGTCAGGCCTGTAAAGCTCACGTCAGAACAGCAGTTGACAATAGCAAATGTGACCACAGACAAACCGAATGCGAAAGATCTCGTGTCACGCTTGGTGAGAATGATGATTGAGGTTCGTAAGGGAACATTTCACTTATCCCCATTCATATTGACAGGATACCAGGTATGTTGTGGGAGTGTGTGTTACACATGGGTACCACCTACAACTACAGGGATGTGCTATATAGCTAAGTTAATTCCAGTTCAGAGAGTACAGGGCAATGACACAGCATCAGACACTGCACCCTAGGTATCCACTAGTGTTTGAGAAACAGAAGAGAGAGTTGTTTTTGAAAGGAGACCAGGCGTGGGCATGGTTCCCGGGATGGACTGGATGGGGGATTGAATTGATGAAGAGAATGAAATTGTTGATGGATGAGATTTTGAATATAACAAGTAGGGATATTCAGCTGCTGAATCTTGAGTTGCGTGAGATCCGAAAGTTGCAGATGGTGCATGACATGGCATTAGAACAAATAAGTGCAGCATTGAATGAGCTCTGTGAGATGACAATGCATTACGAATGTTGCACCTTCATCAGAAACACATCACATGAGGTTCCTGACTATTACCAGGTAATCCAAGATCACCAAGAGAAAGTCAGCCAGACAGATCGCAGCGGAAGGCTGGAACCCTTTTCGAGGGTTCGGGTCATTCGGAGATTGGTTTGGATCAATGCTGGGGTTATCTCACGGATTGGATCCATGATAATGATCATGGTGGTAGGGATAGTGCTGTACCGCATAGGGTTAAGCCTATGGCCATTGTGCAAGAAAGCTCTGACACCTACACAGACACAAAAGATACCCGTAATGATTCCGCAAGATATGTTCCCAGTGAAGGTGATTCCCCCTAAGTACAAAGTGTTCGAGAATAGTGACAGTGGAGTGTAGTGGCTAAGGGTCTCAGGAGGAGAACCTGAAACCCTAGCCAAGGGGGGAATGTAGGGGACTCAGGCCAGGAGCAGGCCGCCATCTTGTCCCAGGCAGCCATCTTGTGCAGGACTCTGGTTCTCGTGAATGTAGAATAGCAAATATTAACTCAATTAGAACTAGCTTGCATAGATTCTCTGGAATTCCTTAAACTAACAGGCCAGGCAATTACATTAACAAGATCCGGGCAGATGCTGGCACGAAGTGACAGGATGGAAAATAGTTACAAGGTCAGGGAGTTAGAGGCCCGAACAATGAGTGATGTGAGACCAGATGGGGCCTTATCTAAAGTATACAATAAACACGTTCTAGGAAAATAGACACACGCAGGATCTAGGAGGGTTGTAAACTATCCGATTGTCAAAATACTGTGAAAGATGCCAATTTACTGCCTAATTGTGGAATGTCTTTGTATTCGGTAAGGGGAAGGTACAGACCCACGTGGGGTGGGATAGTGTCACCGTGGGTTGGGCTAATTGGGATGTACCTGATTATCTATTCAAGGTATAAAATATTATGTTTGACTGTAAGAGGCACTCAGTCTTTGCGATTCAATCCTGGCTGAGTGGTGACGTCACAATAAAGTTTGTCTTTCCTGAAGAGACTCGTGTCCAGTCAGTCTTTGTCTGCGCCGGCCCGGTCTTCTCCCGAAAGAGCCAGGTGGATTCCGGTAACAATACAATATTCTTATTTAGAAATGGGTTAAATATGTTCCCTGGCATGTGTAACCGTGATATTCAACCCATAATCCCCATCTAGAAAAATAATTATTTAACCTGTTACTAAAAGGAATATTAGTATAATTATTTTTCTAGATGGGGATTATGGGTTGAATATCACAGTAACACATGCCAAGGGACATATACTAATATTCCTTTTAGTAACAGGTTAAATATGTCCCTTGGCATGTGTTACTGTGATATGCCACCCATAATCCCCATATAGAAAAATAATTATACCAATATTCCTTTTAGTAACAGGATAAAAATGTTCCTTGACATGTGTTACCGTGATATTCCACCCATAATCCCTATGTAGACTCCTTTCCCCTTTAATTTGCTACGATTCCATTTTACAGCTGTCTGTATATCAGCACATGAATAGCTAAACATTTTCAATAAACTTTTGCACTTTATCAAGAACTGCAGAAAAGAACAACATATATTAGGTCATTAGAAGCTATGTGTGTATTTTGTATAGTGACACCTATTGATAGAGCTCAGTATTGCAATCAATCATCCCAATATTCTGTTTAGTAGGTCCCCCCCCCCGCCACCTTCATTTTCACTCATCAGGTTTTGCCTGTTTTTTTTTTTATAAAGGTGTTTTTTTATAGTACTTTAATAAAATATGGGCTTCATTTTCTTGCTCACGCATACTGAGCGATTTCAGCCAGCCGGGAATATGTCATCGTGCCTCATTTGCTCCTCGCAGCCCACGAACCTAACCTTTGTCACAACTCGGAATGTGTCATTTAAACCCAGCTATTTGTTGTGCTATTGCTTTCCGGGCCTGATCTCCCATTGACACACCGCCTAGCGCCATAATAAACTAGTCAAGTCACCGAAAGGCGTCGCTCGATGTGCGCATGCCCCGTGACAGTTTCTCTTTGAACGCCAGACTGCTGGCGTTACGCAATTAACGTAGACCCTTCGAAGCATTTTACATTGCGAGCGGTATATCCGCGAGAGGAAGTGACGTATTGAATAGGATGATGAAGCTGAAGAACGCACAGACTCGCACATATGACCGGGACGGGTACAAGAAACGGGCGGCCTGTGTGTGCTTCCGGGACGGGGCCGAGGATGAAGTGTGTATACATTACCTGTGTATGCATGGGGAACCGGGTGTACTGGATTGCCTTTGTGTTTGTAGTGAAGTGGTTTGTGCATGATAGGCGATCGTGTCTTAATGCTATATGATGCTGATATTCATGAATATGTAAAATAAAACGAGTAAATGTTGTTACGTTCTCACACACATTGCAAAACAGCTTCTTTTTTTTTTTTGTTAAACGCATATCTGTGCTGGCACCCAGAGATTTATGGTGCATGGATCGATTTATTATTTTGATGACCTTGTTTGCGCTGTCATCCACACAATCTCTGTGAACCTGGGCTTGACCATCTCTGCCATGGCTCATCAAGCTATGAACTAGAGATCAATGAGATGTCATTACTTGATGAGATGGCTCTAGTGTCAAATATGTCTTTCGTAGACATTGCAGGGCCGGGAGGGGCTTTACGGCCTAATTATAGCAGGAACACGCGTTCGTAACGCACGTTACAGCACGCAAATAAAGTCCCGTGTGGGCGCTCAGTGGTCATATTGACGTCCTGACTGAGCGTCCACAGCCACTAGAATGGATGAGCATCTGTCATTTTCTCTATTGACATTTTACTAGAAGTGGGCGATCGCAGTTGTTTAATAGGCCATTATTCAAAATGTTAATATGTTAGCAGTAAAATGCCAGTATGTGTGCATATATATATATATACGATGTAATTCTCTCTTTCCGACAAGCTCAATTTATGTTGGTTAGAACCGGTTCGCTTTAACCCATTAAGTACTGAGGCTTTTTTGCTCGAAGGCTATTTTTGCTTTGTACGTGTTAACGCGATTTTACTTTTTGATATGGTGCTGGGAAAACCTACATTAAGGCTAGGGTCAGACGAAAGCATTTTTCCCCGCGAACGTGAAAAAGTGCGTCCGAACGCATTGACGTATTTTTTCACGGAATGCGCAAAAACGGTCAGACGACGTGCATTTTCGGGCGTGATTTTGTACGGATCGTCAATAAAACTCTTTTTGCGTCTGGACGTTATGTAGGCTGGACATTAGCAGTGTCTGACATCTCCTAATCACGCAAACATGCCGCTATGCCGCAGCTGCGCACTCAGTACGTCAGTACTAGCGGTTCAGCGTTCTCAAAAAAATGCGTTCAAATTCCACTTGCGTTGCACGGCCGGACTTTTCTGCGGCCGTACATCGTATATTGGCCGTCATTGCCCATCATCTGGTGCTAGTGCGGCCGTAATTATGTGCGCCAGAACGCACGTTAAAAGTGTGCTGGTCTGACCCCAGCCTAACAGGGTTATGCAGAGAGCGGTGAAAAGCAGGAGATTGACTGGAGAAGTGAAAATTCTAGGTCAAAAATTCTCCCATTCATCTCACTTTCCAAATTGGCTATTTTGACCTAGAATATTCCTTTCTCCAGTCATTCTCCTGCTTTTCACCGCTCTCTGAATAACCCTGATACTTTTTTCCTTTTATAATCCATACATCACGGGGCATATTAATGTTTTCGATGCTAAAAATTCTTTGTTTAACCCCATCACTGATAAGGATGTGTAGGAGACTCGTCGTATATAGTTTATGTTCATGATCTCCCTATTTACATACAGTTCTTTACTTTGGCCAGATATTTCTCTGCAACATCAAGATTATCACTGGTAGTACGAGTCAAGAGAGGAACAAAATTCAGACTTTAGGGCAAACTGCATTTTAATTATGAACACCATAACCATTTTAATGTGCATATTTTACATCCCGTAAGGATGTCATTATAAAGAGATCCTTTTTTGAAAAGGTGGGAGTCTGCTCTAATGATATGTAATCTTTTCTTATGAAAAGCAGCAGATTATACAGAATTGCAAAGGAAGAGATAACAGTTTAGGCTGGTGTCAGACGAGTGCATTACGTACTGACGTGCTTCCCGGCGTCTGTTGTAGTGTCATGCCGCTGCCAGCCGCACACTGTAGCGCACACGAATTGCACGTGCTGCAGCGGGCGTGCTGCATCCGTTTAGAAAGCCACCCCGTCGAAGCGCTACAAGGGTCTGCAAAGAGTGCTCCTCCATAGGAGGATCGAGCTTTGCAGCGCTGAGCGCAAAAGCTGCGCTCAGCGAGGTGGCCAGACGGGCGCCAGAGTGAAAGGAACGTCCACTCTCACGGACGTTCCTTCCACTCGTAAAAATGCTCATCTGACACCAGCCTTATCTGGGGCTCAGCATGGTTGTAATTCAGCCTCTGTCTTCAACACAGGTTTACTTAGGCTCGTGTCAGACGAGCGCAGTGTTAACGTCCGTGTTACCGCACATAAGTACGTCCGTGATGGCATACAATTGTGTTAAATGGAGCCCCACACACGAAGTACGTCCACACAGAAGTGCGGGGGCTGACGGACGCTGCAAACGGACGCAGGTTAGGCAAGAACGTAATACTGCTAAAACGGACGTGCGGAGTGCGCCACATCTGCATAGCTTTGTGTGTGAGTGATGGAACGTGGTCAGACGGACTGCATTTATACGTCCATTTTGACGGACAAAATGGTCTTGCATTTTAATTTATTTTCCCTGCTACATCAGTCAAAAAATACGTCAGTGAAAAAAAAACGGACTGTGTGGCCACTATTTTGTTGTCAGTCAGAAAGTACGTCCGTACTGCACGGACGCACAGTCCGTACAAAATGCGCTCGTCTGACACCAGCCTTACTGAGACAGCATACACTAAAATCAATAGTTTTGAAACTCTCCTTTACAATGAGGGGTCACTTGCCCCCCTAAGAAGCAGGTGATCACCATAAAAAGGTGGCTACCTATCCCCTGTGGATAGCAGAGGATATTTTATTTTGAAGAGGTGTGCGATTACACAGCTTACAGCTCACACTGTGCTGCATGTAGAGAGGGAGAGAGACCCCTCTGTTTGAAAAAGAGAATTACCCCTTTTGTATGAACGGTCAGTTCACCCTGTGTTTTGCAAACACACCCTATAGAACATATAAACACTAACAAACATACATACATACATACACTCTTAACGCTGGCTTATCATTTTCCAGCGAGTGGCCACCGGCATGTGTACGTTAAATGTGACTCCAAGAGGTGTGGCCATACTCTGTGCATGCAGCCTTGTAGGATCTTGCAAATCTCGCAAGAGCATGGCTGCAGGTCCCAGAGCTGCGTTTAACGTACACATGCCAGCAGCTGCTCACTGGAATGCGGTCCAGGCGAATCTGACATTCTGCCAGCCAGCCCTTGCATGTCGCCCAGTAAGCCAGCCCAGTGCTATCTTCTGGTATCGGTATGAGTATCAGGGGCATTTGTATGACTAAAAGTACACATAGGAATACCCAGTACTGGCAATTTTATGAGTACTTCTACAAATGCCCGATATCGGTGCTTCCCTTGTAATAGTCTAGTATGTGTTTGTTTTTTTTTGGGGGGGTTGGCAGAATTTTGGCACCCCCCACCCTCACAGAGCACTCATTTATTTTGGAAAGAGGAAAACCGCATCTTTCTATTGAAGGGTCCGTGGTGACTGCCAGGAGATCAAAACAGCAAGAGTGATATTCTAAAAGCACCGTGTGTTTATATCAAATTCAGGAAAGTGGGCATTCCCTTCATAATACACAGAGGGTCATGAGACCCCTTTTATTTGAAAGCAATTGTCCTGCTCTTTTTAAAATGTGTGTCCCTTTGTCAGTCCAGCTGATTTTCATATCAATGATAAATGAATTGCAAAATTAGGAATATAATAGAATTGTGTAGGTAATTTAAAGGTGTGCCTATCACAGCATCCATAGAAATATCTCACATGATCCCTTATTTGAAAGAGGTTTTCCCAGCATTCAAACAAGATGTTTCTTTTTTGTATGGTTGTCAAGTGACAATCATGGTGATCACCTCTGAGTAACCACCAGATGACTTTTACAGTAATTTTGTGTTTTGGCTCAGATATTACTTTTTATGGGTTAAATAAACTGCTGATGTAAAAAATAGGGATGCACCAATACTAATATCAGTGCCGATACCGGGATCTGCACGAGTACTTGGTACTCGTGCAGATGCCCCTGATACCTCAACCAATACTGGAAGCCAGCACTGGCAGTGCTCAATCGGCACTCTGCCAGGCCCCTCCGGGTGGAACGTTTTCCTTCAAGCGCCAACCGGCAAAGGTTGTAGCCCGGCGGCTCGCCTGGGATCCACCAGCCGTGACATCGCGGAGTTCACAAGATCACGTGAACTCCGAATCTTGCAAGACCGTGCCTTGTGTGTGGTTCCCAATGAGCGGCCATGCTGCAACCTTTGCCAGCTGACGCTCGAAGGAAGAAGTTCCACCTGCGGGGTGTGGGAGACCAATTGGGACCATACACATGTGAGCTGGGGGCAATACACACATGTGAGCTGGGGGCAATATATATACACACACACACCTGTGAACTGTGGACAATATATACCGTGGCAAGAAAAAGTATGTGAACCCTTTGGGATTACGTGGAGTTTTGCATGAATTGGTCATAAAATGTGCTCTGATCTTCATCGAAGTCACAACAATTTGAAAAACACAGTCTGCTTAAAATAATACAACACAAACATTATATGTTTTCATGTGTTTATTGAACATAACATGTAAACATTCACAGTGCAGGGTGTAAAAAGTATGTGAACCCCTAGCCTAATGACTTCTCCAAGAGCTAATTGGACCCAGGAGTGAGCCAACCTTGAGTCCAATCAGTGGGATATTATTGGATGTGTTGCTGAAAGCTGTCCTGCCCTTTAAAAACACGCACCAGTTTGGGGTTTACTGGTTTCAAGAAGCACTGCCTGATGTGAACCATGCCTCCTAGAAAAGAGCTCTCAGAAGACCTACGATCAAGAATTGTTGACTTGCATGAAGCTGGAAAGGGTTACAAAAGTATCTCCAAAAGCCTTGATGTTCATGTGTCCACGGTAAGACAGACTGTCTACAAATGGAGAAAGTTCAGCACTGTTGCTACTCTCCCTAGGCGTGGTCGTCCTGTAAAGATGACTGCAAGAGCATAGCGCAGAATGCTTAATGAGGTAAAGAAGAATCCTAGAGTGTCAGCTAAAGACTTACAGAAATCTCTGGCACATGCTAACATTTTTGTTGACACAAGCATGGAGTACATGGGAGGACACCACGGAGGAAGCCATTGCTGTCCAAAAAGAATATTGCAGCACGTTTGAAGTTTGCAAAATAGCACCTGGATGTTCCACAGCACTACTGGCAAAATATTCTGTGGACAGATGAAACCAAAATTGAGTTGTTTGGAAAAAACACACACTGTGTGGAGAAAAAAAGGCACAGCACACCAACATCAAAACCTCATCCCCACTGTAAAACATGGCGGAGGGAGCATCATGGTTTGGGGCTGCTTTGCTGCCTCAGGGCCTGGACGGATTGTTGTCATTGATGGAAAAATGAATTCCAGAGTTTATCAAGACAGTTTGCAGGAAAACGTAAGACCATCTGTCCGCCAACTGAAGCTCCGCAGAGGATGGGTGATGCAATAGGCCAACCCCCATAGTATACAAGTAATTCAACAAAAGAATGGCATCAACAAAACAAAATACGCCTTCTGGAGTGGCCCAGTCAGAGTCCTGACCTCAACCCGATTGAAATGCTGTTGCATGACCTTAAGAGAGCGATTCACACCAGACATCCCAAGAATATTGCTGCACTGAAACAATTTTGTGAAGAGGAGTGGTCCAAAATTACTCCAGATCGTCGTGCAGGTCTGATCTGCAACTACAGGAAAAGTTTGGTTGCGGTTATTGCTGCCAAAGGAGGGTCAACCAGTTATTAAGTCCAAAGGTCCACATACTTTTTCCACCCTGCACTGAGAATGTTTACATGTTCTGTTCAATAAAAACATGAAAACATATAATGTTTGTGTTGTATTATTTTAAGCAGACTGTGTTTTTCAAATTGTTGTGACTTAGATGAAGATCAGAGCACATTTTATGACCAATTCATGCAAAACTCCACGTAATCCCAAAGGGTTCACATACTTTTTCTTGCAACTGTATATACAGTCAGGTCCAGAAATATTGGGACATTGACACAATTCTAACATCTTTGGCTCTATACACCACCACAATGGAGTCGGAATGAAACCAACACAATGTGCTTTAACTGCAGACTGTCAGCTTTAATTTGAGGGTATGTACATCCAACTCAGGTGAACGGTGTAGGACTTACAGCAGTTTGCAAATGTGCCTCCCATTTGTTAAGGGACCCTAGACATAGACTCACATGTACATCAGAATTCATTATTTGTAAGATAACGTGCCCTTGTGGACTTTCCTACGTTAGAAAGAAGGATCTTGCATTAAGGGATAGGCTCCAAGGACATAGAACCACTATAAGAACAGCATTTAGTGATGGTGAATCGAATAAGCTGTTTTTTGGAGGTAAATCACCAGTTGCCTACCATGAAGGTCATGGCCATTGATCCTTTCCCGCCGCCACGAAGACGGGGTGATAATAGCAGGATGCTTCTATATTGAGCAGAAAATTGAATTAAGAAACTTGTTATTGTGGCACTGTAGGGTTTGGAGGAAAAATATGTATATACCCCTTTTTTAAGACGGTGTTAACCCAAAGGAGTGGACTGAAGTGAAATTATGACATGGTCCTATATATCAACAAAAAACACACACAAAGCAGAGTGAGGCTCAATAAGCCACTCCAAGGGGCATAACCCAACAAATGATCAGAAAAACAACAGTTGCACAAAGATGCAATAAGAGTGGCAACAAATGTAACTTTATTAGAAAAAGGCCACCAACCAATTAAATTAAAAAAGAGAATGGTCAATCACAAGAGAGGCCAGGTAATGCCATAAAGAGATAAGTCACCAGAGAAAGGCATACATGTAAAGGAGTAGTAGTTACCTATACCTCGGTGGTTCAAGCCACCTACATAACCATAATGAAAGGCATACTAAGAAAAGACCCAGCAATAGCCAATAAGCAGACCATGGAAGGAAAGAAAAGAAATTAGTATCTGTTAAAATCAAAGAGCATAGCTCACAAAAAACACACAAAGCAGAGTGAAGCTCAATAAGTATATATATATATATATATACTCCTATATATCAGCATTTTTTAGGGGAGGTGGCTAGGATCTTGTTGATTGTTCATATGGGTCTAATTGGGCTGGAGTTAGGGTGTAGTCTGAGGCACAGAATCCATGTAAAAGGGGACCAGAGCGGTGGTTATGTATTTATAATTAATTTTCCTTTTTTCCATCTTTTTTTGTTTTCTGACGTTTAGATATCATTTTGTCATTTTTTTTTTTTTTTCATACCTTTATTTTCATTTGAATTCTCTTCTTTGGTAATTTCCATCATTTTGTTTGCTCCGTAAAGGATTTGTGTCATGTTTGCATTTTTTTTAAAAAAAAAAAAATCCTGCCGGGCCATTCAATTTCGGGACGTACTAAACAGAATATTGGGATGATTGATTGCAATACTCAGCTCTATCAATCGGTATCAGTATACAGAATACACACACAGCTGCTAATGACCCAATATATGTTTTTCTTTTCTGCAGCTCTTGATAATCGATTACAAAGGTTTATTGCAAATGTTTAACTATTCACTTGCTGATATAACAAATTATTCAGAAACAATAGAGAAAATTAATCTACATAGGGATTATGGGTGGAATATTGGGATAACACATGCCAGGAAACATATTTATCCCGTTTCTAAAAGGAATATTGGTCTATTTATTTTTCTAGATGGGATTATGGGTGGAATATTGGGATAACACATGCCAGGAAACATATTTAACTCTTTTCTAAAAGGAATATTGGTCTATTTATTTCTCTATTTGGGGATCGTGGGTGGAATATTGGGATAACACATGCCAGGAAACATTTAGACCAATATTCCTTTTAGAAACGGGATATTTATTTTTCTAGATGGGGATTGTGGGTGGAATATTGGGACAACACGTGCCAAGGAACATATTTAACCCGTTTCTAAAAGGAATATTGGTTACATAGTTACATAGGCTGAAAAAAGACATGTGTCCATTGGGTTCAGCCTCTCACACATCACCTACTGCTGTTGATCCAAAAGAAGGCAAAAAACCCAGTCTGAAATGCTCGCCAATATGCAACACACTGGGGAAAAAATCCTTCTTGACCCGAGAATGGCAGTCAGATTTCTCTTTGGATCAAGAAGCTTTTACCCACATATTAAATATTATAACCCTTAATATTCTGTGTCTGCAGGAAGTCATCCAGTCGTTTTTTAAAAGTCTCTACAGTTTCTGACCCAACCACCTCAACAGGCAGAGAATTCCACAGCTTTATTGTTCTCACCATAAAATAACCCTTCCTATGCTTTAGGCTGAATTTCCTTTCATCCAGTCTAAATGGGTGACCTCGTGTCCTGTGTATAGTCCTGTTAATGGCCCCGTATATATTTATATAAGGTTATCAGATCCCCTCTAAGGTGCCGTTTCTCTAAACTAAACAGGTTTAAGCTTGTTAGTCTTTCCTCATAACTTAAACCTTCCATTCCCCTTATTAATTTAGTTGCCTGTCTCTGCACTTTTTCTAGCACTATAATATCCTTTCTTAAAATAGGTGCCCAAAATTGCACAGCATATTCAAGGTGCGGTCTTACCATTGATTTATACAGAGGCAAAATTATCTTTTCATCTCGAGAGTGAACTCCCCTTTTAATGCATGCCAATACCTTGCTGGCCTTGGCGGCTGCTGTTTGACATTGCACATTGTTACTTAGTTTGAAGTCTATGATTATTCCCAAATCTTTCTCCTGCTTGGATTTTCCTAACTCTGTACCATTTAGGCTATAAATTGCTTGTGTGTTCTTCACTCCAAAGTGCATAACTTTGCATTTATCTAGATTAAATTTCATCTGCCATTTAAGTGCCCAGTCCCCCAATCTATCTAAATCCCTCTGCAGCGAAGTAACATCCTGCTCACATTGTATTACTTTTCCTAGTTTTGTGTCATCTGCAAACACTGATACATGACTTTCAATGCCTATCTCAAGGTCATTTATAAATAAATTGAATAGAATTGGTCCTATAACAGACCCCTGAGGGACACCACTTACCACTGATGTTCATCTTGAAAATGTACCATTTATGACCACTCTATCTTTTAGCCAGTTACCTATCCAAGAACAAGTATTTTCATCTAGACCAATTTTTCTTAATTTAAATAGTAACCTTGTGTGTGGAACTGTGTCGAAAGCTTTGGCAAAATCCAAGTAAATCACATCCACTGCGACCCCCCTGATCTATACTTCTACTTACTTCCTCATAGAACGTAATTAGGTTAGTCTGACATGATCTGTGTTTCATAAAACCATGCTGATTTTTGCCAGTTACATTATACCTCCCAATAAATTCCTGAATATTATCCTTTAGTAACCCCTCAAATACTTTCCCAGCCACAGATGTTAAGCTCCCAGGTCTATAATTCCCAGGCACAAATTTTAAATCTTTCTTAAGTATAGGGACCACATCAACTTTTCTCCAATCCTCTGGTACGATTCCTGAAAAGAATCTTGAAAGATTAAGAACAGAGGTTTACATATTTCAACACATAGCTCTCTCAGTACTCGCGGGTGAATTCCATCTGGCCCTGGGGCTTTATTCACATTCACATTGTTTAATTGCTGCAAAACCTTGTCCTGAGTCAACCAGTCACTTTATATTAGTACGTTTTTATTAATGAATTGCATGTCTCCTGTTATAGGTTTCTCTGATAAATACTGAAGAAAAATAATCATTCAAAATGTCTGCCTTATCTTGATCTTCAGTTAACAATACCCCTAACTCAGATTTTAGTGAACCTACATTTTCACTCTTGGGTTTTATTGAGTTTATGTACCTAAAGAATCTTTTAGGGTTGGTCTTGCTCTCTTTGGCTATTTGTTTTTCATTTTCTAGTTTAGCCCATCTAATCGCTTTTTTTACATGCTGTATTGGCTGCCCTATATGCTTTATAGGATGCCTCAGATTTATCAGATTTAAAAGCTTTAAATGCCTTCTTTTTGTGTTTCATTTCTTTGGTTACCTTCCTACTAAGTCACATTGGTTTCAGTCTGTTTCTTCTATATTTATTAACCAGTGGAATATATTGTGACGTGTACTTTTCTATTGTTTGTTTAAAGATATTCCACTTATCCTCAGTGTTTTTCCCATGAAAGAGTTTCTGCCAGTCAGTGACATTGAGAACTTCCTTTATTTTAATAAAGTTGGACTTTTTAAAATTATATGTTTTAGCATGCCCCTTATGAATGTGTTTTTTTGAGTTTATTTCAAAAGTGTATTATGGTCAATGTTTCCCAACTGTTCCCTTATGTGATGAATATTTGAGAAAAGATCCACATTATTTGTTATAACCAGATCCAGACAGTTATCATCTCTAGTTGGTGTTTCTACCAGTTGTGTCATGAAGGTATCATTTAAAAGGTTCAGAAACCGGATTCCCTTCGCTGAATTACTAGTCCCACTATCCCAATATGTATATTTGTGTGTTTTTTTTTTATATCTTGCATTGTATTACTTTGTATTTCTGTAATGACTGTAACATTTCAATGTTCTTGAACCCAGGACGTACTTGAAAACGAGAGAAATCTCAATGTATCCTTCCTGGTAAAATACTTTATAAATAAATAACCCATTAGCGTTCTAATTGTAATATGGGCGTCTTGTGCTAGAGCCACATAACCTAACGGTAATGCTCACATAACTCGGCGCTAATGTTAACCTCCCAGGCGTTACGATTCTGACATCTTTTAGATGTCAGAATCGTTATTTTTATTTTTTTCTATCCCCCTAGCAGTATATTGATTGTGGCAAGGGGTTAAATTCCTATGCTTTAAGCGGTAACCCCGAGCCACACTCGGAATGCCGCTGCATACATTACCTCTGAGACCTGAGCAGGCACCCACCGTAGAGCAGGCCACTTAATGCTGTTGCTCATCCTCAGTACCCTCACAAACCCCCCTTTCCCTCACTATAAGTTTACAGGTTCATCCAGACGTTGACCCCTTGCTTGATGTGCCTAGAGTGGTGTCAGCGATACCCTCCTGATGGGGGTTGCTGCGCCTCTCGTGCAGGGATGACGCCCATACTTCCTGGTTCCCTTCTCGCGAGAAGGGATCCAGGAAGCAAGACGCAGTGATCGCCGGAGGAGACTGCAGGGACAGCGAGGGAGCACAGGGACAGGTAATCCAGCCCGAGTGTGGCTCTGGGTTACTGCTTTCAGCGGTGAAATTTAACCCCGAGCCGCCAGGGAGGTTAACGTTAGGATTGTAATATTGCCCTCTGTCTTTTATGGGAATAATAAAAGTTTGCATCCCCAAGCGAGGAAATTTAGAGCAAATATTAGATATATTAGAAAAGAAGAGATGAAGTTCGTACATAACTTCCAGACCTTGCAACCAAATGGGTTAAATGCATATTTCAAACTACACTATTTTTTAGCCTAGCGAAAGGTCCAGTCCCTCTGTTGTTCGTTTTGGTCCCTATCAGGGACAGTACATTAATAAATATATTGTCTATTCTATTATCTTTTTATCTTCTAATAAAGTCCACTATTTAGTATAACATACTGTCCCCCTGCTGGCATTCATATGGTTAATAGGCCCAGTGGCTCTAGAGATTAGGAATCACAGATTTTATCTATCCCATATAACTTTATAGAGGTAATATGATGACTAAAACCTTTATTCATTTTTTATTTGTAATTTTTATTATCTGCAGGGAACATAGAGTTTATATTGGCCTCTGTAGGGTAATAAATACATGCAAGACTTACCCCTATTACTTTATGTATAGGCCCTATAGGGTTAATCATAGGCATCACTAGGGGGGCAATTGCCCCCCTAGGTTGTTCCTTGCCCTCAATGTGCCCCCCCACCAGAGATCAACAACCAGCTTGCCCCACATCTTCAGACTGTTGTATCTCTGGCCCCGTGCATCATACGTGGTCGATCCGGGTATCATTGGAACGGGCAGAGTCTGGCCAAATTCATTTTAAATTCAAAATCATAAAAAAAAAAATAATTACGTAACAATTTTTTTTCACAGGGTGGAAATGACTCAGCAGTGACAGGGTTAATGGTCAGACTATATATTACATTATGTATTACTTTAGTTTTTGCACTGGTTTAGTTATATATTAAGGGTTAATGGGCAGGTTTCATCCCTCAAAGTATACGTTTTATCTTTTCCGTTATTAATGGCATTTTAGGAATTAATGGGTAGGTGCCATGCCTCACAGTGTATATATTTCATGTTTTCTCTTGATAACAGGTATTTTAGGGGTTAAAAGGTAGGCTACATGCCTCACTATCAGGTATTGTACGGGGGGAGGGGGTACTGAGGTGACAGGATACTGAGCCCAGGATGCGGTAATGCACAGGGGTGTACGGTGAGTTGCTGCAAGAAGCAGCAGAACAATTGGTTTGGAGGTGAGGAAGAGGACATGTTGACAATAGGGAAGCAGGAAACAAACCAGGACAATGGGATCTTGCACACACTGGATACTGGAGGGTTTGGAGACACAGGAAAGATTGGTAACGATGTCAAGGTTTGGAGTACAGTATAACGCAGGAGAGCCACAGCATAGGTCCTCTGTAACTGGTAGTGGTTTGCAATGCTGGAGCAAGGAGGAGAGGGGGCATGGCCCTTTATTCAGGTAAGTCATGTGACCTATGTTGTGTGTGTTTTAACTGAATATCTGCTGGATCTCAGTGCTGGAAATGAGCAGCACAGGAATGAAACTGCCCTCAAGTGCAGGCACAGATCAGATGCACAATACTTGAAGGGGCTGCCAAGGCACGGTTCAAGAACCTGACACAGTCTATTCATTTAATGCTTTCCCTTGATTAATAGGCTTCATTGGTTAGGCTACATGCTTCACAGTGTATTCATTTAATGCTTTCCCTTGATTAATGGCATTTTAGGGTTAATGGGTAGACTACATACCACACTGTTTATTATTTTTATTTTATTTCCCTGCTTTAATGGCATTTTATGGAAGTTAGAATCTAAAGGGTCTAATCATCTTTAGATCCTTTGCTTTTTGTCACATTTCAGGGAATCCAATTTTGCTGAAAATATGGCGAATTCCCTAGTTAGCGAATGGTCACCGTAATTTGCGAAAATTGGAGTCTCTGATTCAGTTATCAGACGTCAGCGAAAACCACCGAATTGCAGCAAATAAAATATTGAATTTATGTATCAGATTAGTACAAAAATGGTATCATTGCATCAAATTACTCTGGGTTTTGAGATCTTATTTATATATACTTAGTTTTTTTCAGTGGTATGATTTAGTGGCGAAATTTATTAGTGCCCCCCAGGTTTCACTGTGGTATCTTATGTGCCCCCCCAATATATATTCTTCCTAGAGTTGCCACTGGTGTTAATTCAAAGATACTGTTGGGTCCATATTAGGGATGCACCGATACTAGTATCGGTACCGGTGCCGATACTGCCGTTTGCACGAGTACTTGGTACTGGTGCAAACGGCCCGATACACCCCGGCCCAGCGCTGGGCCGGCTTTCCAGTATCCGCGGGGCTGGGGAAGCTGGCCGCGTGCATGAAAAGCACGCGGCCAGCATTCCCTTCCGGCGGCAGCGATACCCATCCTGAGGTCCGGTCGTGTTGCTGTGACGCGTTCACGCGGCCTCCGGACACTTCTGTGACGCTGCCCCTCAGCTGGAGGCAGCGTCACAGAAGCGCCAGCAGCCACGTGATCGCGCCACAGCAGCGCGACCGGACCTCAGGATGGGTGAGTATCGCTGCCGCCGGAAGGGAACGCTGGCCGCGTGCTTTTCATGCACGCGGCCAGCTTCCCCAGCGTATAGTTGAGCGCTGGGGGGCATTTCCATACGAGCTGGGGCATATCCTTAAGAGCTGGGGCAATATCCATACGAGCTGGGGCAATATCCACACGAGCTGGGGCAATATCCACACGAGCTGGGGCAATATCCACACGAGCTGGGGCAATATCCACACGAGCTGGGGCAATATCCATACGAGCTGGGGCAATATCCACACGAGCTGGGGAAATATCTGTACGAGCTGGGGCAATATCCAAACGAGCTGGGGCATATCCGTACGAGCTGGGGCAATATCCATACGAGCTGGGGCATTATCCACAAGAGCTGTGGCATATCCACATGAGCTGGGGCAATATCCACACGAGCTGGGACATATCCACACGAGCTGGGGCATATCCACACGAGCTGGGGCAATATCCACACGAGCTGGGGCAATATCCACACGAGCTGGGGCATATCCTTACGAGCTGGGGCAATATCCATACGAGCTGGGGCAATATCCATACGAGCTGGGGCAATAGCCATACGAGCTGGGGCATATCCACACGAGCTGGGGCAATATCCACACGAGCTGGGGCAATATCCACACGAGCTGGGGCATATCCACATGAGCTGGGGCATATCCACACTAGCTGGGGCATATCCTTACGAGCTAGGGTATATCCATACGAGCTGGGGCATTTCCATATGAGCTGGGGGCATATCCATGTGAGCTGGGGGCATATCCATGTGAGCTGGGGCAATATCCATGTGAGCTGGGGCATTTCCATGTGAGCTGGGGCAATATCCATGTGAGCTGGGGCATATTCATGTGAGGCTGGGGGCAATATCCATGTGAGGCTGCGGGCATATCCATGAAAGCTGGGGGCAGGCTACATGTGAGCTGGTCGCATATCCATGTGAGCTGGGGGCATATCCATGTGAGGTCTGTTCTTATTGGAAAGTGGTCACATGGCATAAAATAAAAGTATCGGTACTCGGAATCGGTCTTAAAAAAGTGGTATCGGTGCATCCCTAGTCCATATACAGATGAAATTTGAAAAATTTGAATATCGTGCAAAAGTTCATTTATTTCAGTAATGCAACTTAGGTGAAACTAATAGTTCAAGCCGTGATTTGTCATTGTGATGATTATGGCTTACAGCTCATGAAAGAAAACCCCAAATCCACAATCTCAGAAAATTAGAATATTGTGAAAAGGTGCAATATTCTAGGCTCAAAGTGTCCCACTCTAATCAGCTAATTAAGCCATACCACCTCAAAGGGTTCCTGAGCCCTTAAATGGTCTCTCAGTCTGGTTCAGTGACGTGCAGTGAGGTCAGTGGCTGGCGAGGCACTGGCTAGTATCAGAGCCAGATATACACCAGATATAGATATATGGAACGCTATCCCTCATACGGTCAGACTTTCCCCTAATTTCTCTTCCTTCAAACGCTCCCTTAACCCCTTAATGACCCCTGACGTACCCTGTACGTCCTGTCCTCGGGTCTCCCTTAGACCCGCGGACGTACAGGGTACGTCAGCGGCGCCAAATCCCCCTCCCGCCCGATACTCACCTCCCTCGTCGGATCCCACGGCGATCTGGCAGGGAGGAAGCCTGCCCATGTGATTTACATGGGCAGGCGAGGCTGACGTCGCCACGCTGCGTGGTGACGTCATCAGAAGGTGCCCCCATGTGTTTCAATGGAGGGGAGGGGGGGCTCCTTCGGAGCCCTCTATCTCCCCAACCATTGAAGCTAGGGAGATGCCGTTTGCACCGCTGGAGAGGGGAGAGCCTCCCCTTTCCAGCGGTGTATGGCATTAACAGTTTCGCCGCCGGATCACGTTCGCGGCGCCAATTGGCGCCAAAACGCGATTCAAACCTGGAGGGGGGCTGACATCTTGGATGTCAGCCAAGCCTCCAGGTCCCCCACCCACTGACAACCTCACCATATGTGTGAGGATGTCAGTGGGCCAGTTAACCCTCTAGCTGCCATGTAGAGATAAGGGGATCCTAAGGATCCCTTTATCTCCCGATCCATGGCAGCTGGATGGTCATATTTGCCATCATTTGATAGGCCTGATTATGGCCTTTCAAATGATACCAAACATGACCAGGTTTGGTTTTAAAAAAAAATTAATAAAAAAATAATAATAAAAAAATTAAATAAAATAAAAAAATGGTTTTTTTTTTAAAAGTTTTTTTTGTCTGGGGGGAGTTTAATTAAATAGGACCTAGGCTGTCATCTAAAAATAATTAGCACAAAATGGTCAGAATGAGCGCAGCGCACATAGGTGAACTGTCTCAGCAGTGAAGGGGTTAAAAAGCAAACGCATGTTAAAATTGGGTATTTCTAGTCTCGGGACAAAATTTTGAACCTATTTAGCCGGGGTCTTTTTGGGTGGTTGTAGATTTTGGGGATTAAATTACGAAAAAGTGTGTTTTTACCATTTTTTTCCTCATATTTCATATTTTTTTTTATAGTAAATTATTCGATATGATGGAAATAATGGTATTTCTAGAAAGTCCATTTAATGGCGGGAAAAAGGGTGTATAATATGTGTGGGTCGAATAAACGAGTAAGAGGAAAATTTGTCCTAAACACTAACAGCGCAGAAACGTAAAAACAGCAGCGGTCACTAAAAGACGGATTTGTGTAAAACCGCCCGGTCACTAAGGGGTTAAAACATTCCTATTTAGGGAAGCCTACCACCCAACTCCCTGATGCAACCATCAATCACTCTCACCTTGCAGTCCTCTCCTCCTGTTTCCAACCCCTCTAGATTGTGAGTTCCTACGGGAATAGGGCCTCATCCCCTCTTGTACTGTTTGTCAAATGTTGTTCAATGTATTGTAACCCGTCTATACTGTGCCTATTGTACAGCGCTGCGGAATATGCTGGCGCTTTATAAATAAAGAATAATAATAATAATATACACAGGTTACGTAGGTTCAGTGCTCCCAGGAACTGGCAGCTCTCAGTCCTCCCCAGGAACTGACTGCTCTCATTGTGTGTGTCAGCACAGAGAGGTGTGTGTGTCAGCACAGAGAGGTGTGTGTGTGTCAGCACAGAGAGGTGTGTGTGTGTGTGTCAGCACAGAGAGGTGTGTGTGTGTGTCAGCACAGAGAGGTGTGTGTGTGTCAGCACAGAGAGGTGTGTGTCAGCACAGAGAGGTGTGTGTGTGTCAGCACAGAGAGGTGTGTGTGTGTCAGCACAGAGAGGTGTGTGTGTGTCAGCACAGAGAGGTGTGTGTGTGTCAGCACAGAGGTTTGTGTCTCAGCACAGAGAGGTGTGTGTGTGTGTGTCAGCACAGAGAGGCGTGTGTGTCAGCACAGAGAGGTGTGTGTGTGTTTACATTACCACACTCTGCAGGGCTGCTCCCGAAGTCTCCTGGCCCTGGGTGCCATTCAGACAGCCCTGCCTGTGGATGTCTGCCCCTAGGATTGGAGCACCCCTAGGCAGTCATCTGACCTGCACCGGCTCTGCCCATGACTGACTAGGACAGTCACATGACTGTCCTGCGTCAATCAAACCATGGGGAGGTCTGCCTCCCATGGTTGGCGCTTTTTTTTTTTTAAATATAAAGTTTTTATTCATTTTTCCAACAAAATTTATACATACATAATATAACTTAAAGGTTATGCAGAAATAACGGGGGGGGGAGGGGAAAATCACAGATAAAAAAAATAAGACAGAAACATAAAAAACATAAACAAAAAAACACCATGTTACAAATCAAGTATCATTAGGAATGCATCTCTATATTCAGCAAGACCACTGAAAAGGGTTTTCACACATTACTTAAGGTTTAATCATTAAATTTTAACGGTATAAGTGTCCCAAATCGACCAATGATCCTTTCCCACCCCAGTCAGTACCATCAAAGCTCTAGCCATCGCATCTAAGGATCGCAACTCACTCAATCTAGTTTTAACAGCACCCGCTGTGGGAATGACATTCGATTTCCACTTAGCAGCTATGAGAGTAGTAGTGACTGATATGATATGAGCCAATAGTTGTTTTTGGAATTTAATAAGGGAGTCGGGAAACATTTGCAGGAGGAACACCTCTGGGGTTGGGACAATCTCGGCATCTAAAATCTCCGAACTCAGGGAGGCAACTTGGTCCCAAAGTGTAGTAAGTCTAGGACAAGTCCACCATGTATGAAAGAAAGTGCCTTCCTCCTCCTCACACCTCCAGCAGGTTCTAGCAGTGGCGTAGCGTGGGGGGGCCGTGGCCCCGGGCGCAGTTTTGTTGGGGGCGCATTTGCGCCCCTAAAACTGGCCCGGGGGTTGAGGGGACGCAGATGCCGGCAGCGCGGGAGCGCCTGCCCGGTCTTTAACAGTCCGTCCTGTTACGTGATGTGGCTGCGCGGCGTGCGCAGCCGGTCACGTGGTCCGGCTAATCAGGTGGTACGGGGTCTCTGTACCACCTGATTGGCCGGACCACGTGACCGGCTGCGCGGCATCACCTAACAGGACGGACTGTTAAAGACCGGGCAGGCGCTCCCGCGCTGCCCGGCATCTGGGTCCCGGTCCCCTCAACCCCGCCGGAGCTGGGGCCTGGGGCAATATCCAGGTAAGGGCTGGGGGCAAATCCATGAGCTGGGGGCAAATCCATGAGATGGGGGCAAATCCATGAGTGAGCTGGGGGGCAAATCCATGAGCTGGGGCAAATCCATGAGCTGGGGGCAAATCCATGAGCTGGGGCAAATCCATGAGCTGGGGCAAATCCATGAGATGGGGGCAAATCCATGTGAGAGCTGGGGCAAATCCATGTGAGAGCTGGGGGGCAAATCCATGAGTGAGCTGGGGGGCAAATCCATGAGTGAGCTGGGGGGCAAATCCATGAGTGAGCTGGGGGCAAATCCATGAGCTTGGGGCAAATCCATGAGCTGGGGGGCAAATCCATGAGTGAGCTGGGGGGCAAATCCATGAGATGGGGGCAAATCCATGAGATGGGGGCAAATCCATGAGTGAGCTGGGGGGCAAATCCATGTGAGAGCTGAGGCAAATCCATGTGAGAGCTGAGGCAAATCCATGTGAGAGCTGGGGCAAATCCATGAGCTGGGGGCAAATCCCCGTGAGCTGGGGCAAATCCATGAGTGAGCTGGGGGGCAAATCCATGAGTGAGCTGGGGGCAAATCCATGAGCTGGGGGCAAATCCATGAGCTGGGGGCAAATCCATGAGCTGGGGGCAAATCCATGAGCTGGGGGCAAATCCATGTGAGAGCTGGGGCAAATCCATGAGCTGGGGGCAAATCCATGTGTGAGCTGGGGCAATATCGATAACGTCCACAGGTTGGGGGGGGCGCACAATTCTTTGCTGGCCCCGGGCGCTGACAACCCACGCTACGCCACTGGGTTCTAGGAACCTGTGGGTTGTAATGATGTTCCCTATCAGGTGTAATGTACCAACGATATAAAATCTTTTTCCTAGCCTCCACTAATGAGATACAACAAAATTTCTTACAGTCTAAGAGAAAACATTCCTTCCATTGATCCGCTGAGAGTGTATGTTGCAGATCTCTTTCCCAGGTTAGTTGAAATCTCCATGGTGAGAGAGGTGTTCTAGTTAATAATAATTGATAGATCAAGGAAAGGAGTCGCGAGTCAGGAGACGGGGTCAAGCAATAATGTTCAAACCGAGTCAGTATGTCAGCGTCAGGAGGGAGATGTAGCAGGCCATATTTCGCCAAACAGGACCTCAGCCTCATAAAATGAAAACCTAAGTTGAGATGGAGAGAGTATCTCTCCTGTAGTTGGAGAAAGGAAAGGATATCATGAGAGGCATAAAAGGAGGATAAGGTGTTGAGTGAGTTACGACACCATGGGCGAGGATCAAAATCTGGGATTAAGTGAGTGAACATTGAGAGGGGGAGGCCAGAGACAGGGGGTGGACCGCAGTCAAGAGAGAGCGAGTCACATCCCAAACATGCAGGAGTAATGCGGGCAAGGCCGGGAGGTCGTCTTTCACTAGTCTACATGACTTAGGTGTCCATAACAATCCCACAAAATCATGTGGCAGCGAGCAGGGTAGGATCAAGGAGGTCCATTGTGGGAGGTCTACCCCCGCAAATATGCGGCCAAGATTTGTCATCAGTAGGGATGCACCGATACCACTTTTTTAAGACCGAGTACGAGTACCGATACTTTTTAAAAGTACTCCCCGATACCGAGTACCGATACTTTTATTTAATGTCATGTGACGCTTTCCAATAGGAACAGACCTCATATAAAAATTTATATGAGATTGACCGCAGCTCACATGGATTTTCCCCAGGTCTCATGGATTTGCCCCCAGGTCTCATGGATTTGCCCCCAGGTCTCATGGGTTTGCCCCCAGCTCACATGGGTTTGCCCCCAGCTCACATGGGTTTGCCCCAGCTCACATGGGTTTGCCCCAGCTCACATGGATTTGCCCCCAGGTCTCATGGATTTGCCCCCAGGTCTCATGGATTTGCCCCAGCTCTGATGGATATGTCCCCCAGGTCTCATGGATTTGCCCCCAGGTCTCATGGATTTGCCCCAGCTCTGATGGATATGTCCCCCAGGTCTCATGGAGTTGCCCCCAGGTCTCATGGATTGGCCCCCAGGTCTCATGGATTGGCCCCCAGGTCTCATGGATTTGCCCCCAGGTCTCATGGATTGGCCCCCAGGTCTCATGGATTGGCCCCCAGGTCTCATGGATTGGGCCCCAGGTCTCATGGATTTGCCCCCAGGTCTCATGGATTGGCCCCCAGGTCTCATGGATTTGCCCCCAGGTCTCATGGATTGCCCCCAGGTCTCATGGATTGGCCCCCAGGTCTCATGGATTGGGCCCCAGGTCTCATGGATTTGCCCCAGGTCTCATGGATTGGCCCCCAGGTCTCATGGATTGGCCCCCAGGTCTCATGGATTTGCCCCCAGGTCTCATGGATTGGCCCCCAGGTCTCATGGATTTGCCCGAGCTCTCATGGATTTGCCCGCAGCTCTCATCGATTTACCCCCAGGTCTCATGGATTTACCCCCAGCTCGAATGCTGGGGAAGCTGGCCATGTGCATGTAAAGCACGGGGCCAGCGTTCCCCTCCGGCGCGCCAAATACTCACCCTTCCTGAAGTTCCGGTCTCTGGGCAGTGATGCGGTCACGTGGCCGCCGGGCGCATCTGTGACGCTGCCTCCTTTGGCGCGCCGGAGGGGAACGCTGGCCGCGTGCTTTTCATGCACGCGGCCAGCTTCCCCAGCCCCACGGATACCGGCAAGCTGGCCCAGCGCCGGCTTCCGGTATCGGCGGGATGTATCGGGCCGTTTGCACGAGTAACAAGTAACTAGTCATCAGGGCTGCTCTATAATATAGTAATAAATTGGGTAATCCTAACCCTCCCCTGTCCACAGGCTGATGTAAGATCGCGATTTTAATTCGGGGTCGTTTACCTCGCCATATAAATTGAGAAAGGTTTGAGAGAACCGTTTTAAAGAACGACATAGGAGCTGGTAGAGGTAGAGCTCTAAAAACATATAGTATTTTAGGTAAAAGCATCCTCTTAATTGCATTAATCCTACCCGCCCAAGATATTTCCACAGTTGACCATTGTTGACAGAAAGTCGAAACCATATGTATTAGTGGTGTATAGTTAAGTTTATAGAGTTGGGGTTTGTTAAAAGATAGTTTAATTCCTAAATAAGTCAATGATCTATTACGCCAGTCATAAGGGTATTGTGATTTAAGGGTGGACATTTCAGCGTCAGGGATACCATAGGCAAGAGTCTGGGTTTTGTGTACATTAATTTTATGGTATGACAAGTTCCCATATTCAGTCAGTATAGAATGAAGGGTCGGCAAAGAGGTGAGGGGGTTAGTCAGAGTCAGTAAGATATCATCGGCAAATAGGCTCAATTTACACACGGTAGGTCCTACCAATAGTCCTTCTATCCCGTCAGATTGTCTAACGCATATAATAATGGGGAGAGAGGACATCCTTGTCTTGTGCCGTTTGTTATGGGGATCACGGTAGATTGGAATCCTGCATTTAATACGCGTGCATTAGGACATGAGTAGAGCGCCATAATGGCCTTAATAAATTCTTTGGGGAAGTTAAATTTTAAGAGAGTGTGCTCCAAAAATACCCAGTGTAGGCGATCAAACGCCTTCTCGGCATCGAGAGAGAGGATTAAGGATGGCGTGGCTAAATTGGTGGCATAATCCATCAAGGCCATAGCCTTGATGGTATTATCAGGGCCTTGTCTGGACTTAATAAACCCTACTTGGTCGTCGGCAATCAATAAGGGCATGATATCTGCCAATCTATTAGCCAAGATTTTAGCGTACAGCTTGGCATCGACATTTAAGAGGGAGATGGGCCTATATTTGGAGCAATTATCTGTAACGTTGGGAGCTTCCAGCCCTACCTGTGTGCTTGAGGGCAGCATGTCTGATGCTGCTCGCTGACCAATGCCCGGTTTAAATGGAGACAGGCAGGGAGGTGGCTGCATGAGGCGCGGCTTGAGTGGGGGGCGTGGCCTGGTGAAGGTCTTTAAAAACCCTCAGTGTATTCTCAGCAGTTGCCAGATCGTGGTTATCCATACCTGAGCTCCTTGTACCTGACTGCTATATTGAATTAACCCGTTATTGACCTCTGCTTGTTTCTGACTATTCTGCCTTCTGTTCCCCTAGACCATTTTCTTGTACTACGCCACTGCTCTGATATCGACCCGGCTATTCCATTTGACCATTCTGAACTCTGTATTCCTGATTCTGGCTCGGCTGACTACTCCCCGTGTTGTTAACCAATTCTAAGGACCAGACAGTTAGAGATCTTTCACGGCTACTCTGTTGGTAGCTTCTGGGCTCTGTGGAGTGTGGGGTGTTAAGTACTGCGTGGTGGGATCTGGGAACCGTCACATTACGATCTGGCCACTATGGATCCCGCAGATTTAACACAGCACTTGGCTAACTTTGTATCCAGACAGGATAAGCAGGATCATAGGATGGATCAGTTTGCTATTGCCTTACAAACTATCCTGACTCGTACGGCTCACCTGGAACCAGCTGGGGTTGCACCCCCGCTTGATATACCTGTGTCCCCTGTCGTTCAGACATCCCAGGTACACATGACCGCTCCTATGAGGTTTGACGGTACTCCGTCAGAGTGCCGGGGATTTTTGGTCCATGTGGATATTCATTTTAAATTAAATCCACAGATGTTTTTCTCTGACATTGCCAAAGTGGGGTTCATTATTAATCATCTGTCTGGCAGAGCATTGACATGGGCGACTCCGTTATGGGAGGCAGAGAAGCCTATCATACGGGATTATAAAGAATTCATAGCCGAGTTACAATGTACATTTAATCCTACCAGAAAGGCCACGGTAGCTGGCAAATCCTTGTTCCGCATACATCAAGGGAACAGGACTGTTTCTGATTATGCCATAGAATTTAAAACCTTGATCTCTGACGTGAACTGGGTGGAGTAGAGGTAATGTCACCGCTCTGCATGGAGAGAGCCTGTGGAGTCATGGGTTCGATCCCAGTGAGCAACCTCTCCAGTAAGTGTCCTTGGCAAGACACCTAACGGTACATACTCGCCACCCAGGACATACTTGAAAACGAGAGAAATCTCAATGTATCCTTCCTGGTAAAATCCTTTCACAAAAAAAAAATAAAAAAATGAGACACTGGTTCTGGCTTTTATGGAGGGGTTATCAGAGTCATTGATGCATGAATTGGCTCCACGTAAACTACCTGAGGTATTGTGTGAACTCATTGTTTATTGTATAGATCTGGATAATCAGATAAGGGACAGAAGGACTCCAAGAGAGAAGCCCAAGAGACCGTTACCTAGGTTGGCCCCTGTCTTTCAGGCACCACCAAGAGAGTCATCTCCTCCCTCTGAGCCTATGCAACTAGGCCGTACTAGGCTTACAGAGGAAGAGAGAACAAGGCGTTTTCGTGAGGGATTGTGCCTGTATTGTGGTTTGGGGGGTCATGTACGATTTCAATGTCCTACTCGTCCTAAGATGTATGATAAGCCGGAAAAACTACCGCACCTAAGGCAGCTGAGGAGACAGGCCTTGGGTGTGACGTGCATGTCTCCTGTCAAAGACACTAAACTTATGTTACCAGTATCCTTGGCTTGGGAGACCAAGACCACACATACTACCGCTTTTTTGGATTCTGGGGCTGCTGGCAACTTTATCGATGTTAACTACGCTTCTTCCATTTCTCTACCTCTGGTTGTAAGAGAGACAACCTTAGCCGTCGAAGCCATAGACGGCAGACCGTTATCCTGCCCTAGGATTACTCACGATACGGTTACAGTGGTTCTTACCACTGGTCTCTTGCATAAAGAAGAAATCATATTTCAAGTTATCCATTCACCTTCCAATCCTGTTGTACTTGGTTTCCCTTGGTTGGTGGAACATAATCCTGTTATTGATTGCCCTAAGGGTGAGATACTGTCTTGGAGTCCTGCTTGTTTTGGGACTTGTTTAATACCCATTCAGCATGTCGGTGCCCTGAACACACCCACAGCTCCTCCATTGTCTACAGAGGTTCCTGACCAATACGCCGACCTCAGGGCTGTATTTGATAAAAGAGAGGCAGAGAAACTGCCTCCACATAGACCATATGATTGTGCCATTGATATTCATCCTGGTACCATGCCTCCTCGAGGCAAAGTATATCCTCTTTCCATAAAGGAGAACCAAATTATGGAAGAGTACATAAAGGAGAATTTGGAGAGAGGTTTTATCCGACGTTCCTCTTCTCCAGCAGGGGCTGGGTTCTTTTTCGTGTCTAAAAAAGAGGGAGATTTACGCCCGTGTATCGATTATAGGGGCTTAACAAGATCACCATTAAGAACGTGTACCCTATCCCTCTCATATCAGAACTTTTCGACAGGTTATGGGGGTCAGCAGTATACACAAAACTTGATTTAAGAGGAGCTTACAACCTGATACATATAAAAGAGGGGCATGAGTGGAGAACAGCATTTAACACCAGGAGTGGGCATTATGAATACTTGGTCATGCCTTTCGGTCTTTGTAATGCTCCAGCGGTATTCCAGGATTTTATTAATGATGTGCTCAGAGATTTATTACAAACCTTTGTTATAGTATACCTAGACGATATATTGATTTACTCTCCCGATCTGAAAACCCACCATGCACATGTCAGACAGGTATTCGCAAAATTACTGGACAATGGTCTTTATTGCAAACTAGAGAAGTGTTTATTCGACATTACTACTGTGAAATTCCTTGGGTATATTATCACTCCAGAAGGTTTTGAGATGGATCCTTCTAAACTCACGGCCATCTCAGAATGGCCTCTCCCTCAAGGTCTCAAGGCCATACAGAGGTTTCTGGGGTTTTCCAACTATTATAGGAGATTTATCAAGAATTATTCCGCTGTAGCCTCCCCTATCATTAATATGACACGTAAAGGTCTGAAGAACCAGATCTGGTCTTCTCAATCCAAACAAGCATTCGAAGCCCTCAAACAAGCTTTCACTTCCGCTCCCGTGTTACGGCATCCTGATCCCAGGATTCCGTTTGTTCTTGAGGTTGATGCTTCCGAGATAGGCATTGGGGCTGTCCTGTCTCAAAGAGAGTCTCCAGGAAAACCTCTACATCCTTGTGGGTTCTTTTCAAGAAAATTATCACCAGCAGAACGCAATTATGATATCGGTAACAGAGAATTGCTTGCTATTGTGTCTGCCCTATCACAGTGGAGACATTTGTTGGAAGGTACTCTTGACCCTTTATTGATAATTACTGATCATAAGAACCTTACGTACATCGGGGATGCTAAACGTTTGAACGCGAGACAGGCCAGGTGATCATTGCTACTGTCTCGGTTTAATTTTGTATTGACTTACAGACCAGGTGACCGCAATGTAAAGACTGATGCCTTATCTCGTCAATATGACCCGTATGAGTCTAATACACAAGACCACAATCCTATAGTTCCTCCTGAATGTATTGTGGCTTCCACAGTCTTGTCTGTCTCCTCGCCTTTCCTGGAACGCCTCCAGGCAGTTCAAGTAGGGGCTCCACCTGACAAGCCTCCAGATATGTTGTTTGTACCTGAAAAGGAAAGCCAAGAATTACTCATAATGTTTCATGATTCTAAACCAGCAGGTCATCCTGGTATTACTAAGACTCTTACCAGTATCTCCAGACAGTTCTGGTGGCCCACCATGCGACAGGACGTACGTCTGTTTGTTTTGGCTTGTCAAGTCTGTGCCAGAAGCAAAACCAGTAAATCCTTGCCTGTCGGTCTATTGCAGCCTTTACCCATGCCTAAGAGGCCTTGGTCTCATCTATCTATGGATTTTATTGTGGACTTGCCGAAGTCCAAGGGTCATACTGTGGTTCTGACAGTTGTAGACCGCTTCTCCAAAATGGCTCATTTTGTCCCTCTACCTAAGCTTCCTACAGCCAAAGAACTGGCGGTTGTATTTGCTAGAGAGATTGTACGAATACATGGGGTTCCGTCTGAAATAGTCTCTGACAGAGGAGCCCAGTTCGTCTCTCGTTTCTGGAGGGTTTTCTGTGCAGAGATGGGGGTGCGATTGGCCTTCTCTTCAGCATATCATCCACAAACCAATGGGGCAGCAGAGAGGGCAAATCAGGGTCTCGAGCAGTACATACGTTGCTTTACCACACAACAACAAGACAATTGGTCGGAGTTGTTGCCCTGGGCTGAGTATGCACGTAATAACGCCGTTAACGAGACCACCTGGCCACTCTCCTTTTTCTGCCATCTATGGTTTTTTCCCTCCGGCTCTACCGCTTCAGTTTACTGAACAGGCCATCCCGGCTCTCGATGACCATCTCACTCAACTGCAAGAGATTTGGAGACAGATTCGCGAAAATATGGAGCGCAATGTTGCTGTCCAGAAACGCAAGGCTGACAGGCATAGGTTACAAGCTCCCTCCTATAACGTGGGGGATAGAGTTTGGTTGTCCACTAGGAACGTGAAGTTGCGGGTGCCTTCTATGAAAATGGCACCTCGGTTTATAGGTCCATATAAGATCATTCGCCGCATTAATCCTGTGGCTTATGCTCTTGCCCTTCCTAAACATCTTCGCATGCACAACGTCTTCCACACCTCCCTACTGAAGCCATTGTTGTGTAACAGGTACACGCGGGTCGTTCCTCCTCCTCCACCTATTCAGGTTGATGGTGAATCTGAGTATGAGGTTAGGAGGGTTTTGGATTCTAGGCTGTGCAGGGGCGCTCTGCAGTACTTGGTCGATTGGGTGGGTTATGGTCCAGAAGACCGGTCCTGGATTCCAGCTTCCGACATGTCTGCCTCTAGGTTGGTCAGGGCGTTCCATGCCTCACACCCCGATCGCCCTGGTGGTCGTCCTGCCGCTCGTCCTGTTGGTCGTCCGGTGGCCTCCCATGGAGAGGGGGGTACTGTAACGTTGGGAGCTTCCAGCCCTACCTGTGTGCTTGAGGGCAGCATGTCTGATGCTGCTCGCTGACCAATGCCCGGTTTAAATGGAGACAGGCAGGGAGGTGGCTGCATGAGGCGCGGCTTGAGTGGGGGGCGTGGCCTGGTGAAGGTCTTTAAAAACCCTCAGTGTATTCTCAGCAGTTGCCAGATCGTGGTTATCCATACCTGAGCTCCTTGTACCTGACTGCTATATTGAATTAACCCGTTATTGACCTCTGCTTGTTTCTGACTATTCTGCCTTCTGTTGCCCTAGACCATTTTCTTGTAGTACGCCACTGCTCTGATATCGACCCGGCTATTCCATTTGACCATTCTGAACTCTGTATTCCTGATTCTGGCTCGGCTGACTACTCCCTGTGTTGTTAACCCTTTCTGTCTAGCTAGTTTACCTGGCCAATTCTAAGGACCAGACAGTTAGAGATCTTTCACGGCTACTCTGTTGGTAGCTTCTCGGCTCTGTGGAGTGTGGGGTGTTAAGTACTGCGTGGTGGGATCTGGGAACCGTGACATTATCCTCAGGTGGCATTGTTTTGGGAATTGTAACTATAGTAGCGGATAGCCAGTCGCTAGACGCCCTCCCCGAAAGGAATATGTGACTCAGCGCAGAAAGAAGATGTGAGTTTAACTGAGGGGAAAATGTTTTGTAATACATAGCTGTATAACCATCTGGACCGGGTGTCTTATTAACCTTAAGGGAGGAAAGGGCTGCTTGGAGTTCTCCTAGGGTCGGGGTAGACAACAGTCGATGAGAAATTTCTTCTGATAGAGTCGGGAGATTAAGTCGTCGTAGGAAAGGGAAAATCTCCTGGATAGTGGGCTGAGATAAAGTTGTATCTTGTCTTAAATTATATAGCTTTGTGTAGTATTGAGCAAAACATTCTGCAATTTGCTGGGGATGATGGTAAGTTGTCCCATCAGCTGCCACCATACGCTCAATTCTAGTTTTTGCCACTTTCTTGCGTAATCTATTGGCCATCATTTTACTCGTTTTATTATTATATAGATACATTTTAGTACGAAGCCTACGAGCTGCCCAGACATAATCCCGTTTATCCATTTCTGTTAACTGCATTTGGAGTCCAACTAGAGTAGACCTATCTGCGGGATTAAGATGTTTCTTATGTAAGGTAGTAACTTGATGAATTTGGCGTAGAAGGGTCAATCTGTGTACTGCATTTAGTTTCTTATAATGAGAGCCCCATTTAATTAAGACTCCTCTCACCACCGTTTTATGAGCTTGCCATAAAGTCAGGGGACTAACATCTGGGGTCGAATTTTCTTTAAAATAATTTTCTAAGGTACATTTAACGTCTTCCGCTACTTCTGGTCTGGAGAGAAGGGATTCATTTAAACGCCATGGAGAGTGGCCTAATGGTGGTCGTGAATCAGGGAGTAGTAGGGTAATGGGGGCATGGTCAGACCAGGACATAGATCCAATTGTGGTGTCAGATATTAGGGCCAATAAATCAGCATTAACAAAAAAGAAATCAATCCTAGAGTAAGTTTTGTGTGCTCCAGAGTAAAACGAGTAATCACTTTCGCTAGGGTGGAGAATACGCCAGATATCAAACAAGTGAAACTCCGCCAGTAGAGCAGCAAAATTACGCACTGAGGAGCGCTGAGATCTAGTAGGTCGGATAGGCAGGTCAAGGGATTGGTTAAAGTCCCCGCAGACTATAAGTCTCCCCATTGAGACCTCAAGTAATTTAACCATGGCTTTGCGGATGAACGAAAGTTGGCCAGCATTGGGACAGTAAAAATTAGCAATAGTGTGTTTCGTTTGGTTAATATCACATATCAGAAAAAGATAGCGTCCATTGGGGTCAGCGATCACTCTATGTAAATTAAAGGTCACGTTCTGATGGATTAAAATGGAGACCCCTCTCGCCTTAACTGAGGCTGTAGCGTGAAAGTGATGGGGATAGTTTGGTAAGTACAATTTGGGGTGGGCAGCCGTTTTGAAGTGTGTCTCCTGGAGACACACTACATCAGGAGGATGATGACGCAGGTCTGCATATAAGGAGTGTCTCTTGTGCGGGATGTTCAACCCTTTTACATTCAGCGAAACAATCTTAACAGTCATATTACATTGCTATTATCAAATACAAACAAGGCAGATAAGACATTAAGCTGAGGGATGAAGTCTCCCAAACTTCAGGCATCAAATCAGAAGGGAACAGTAAGATTACATTTAGAGATTCCTTACTCTGGAGGGAATTCACTTGCATACGGTGTATCTGGCAACGAAAGTGAAATGTACAAAATAACATGGTGCAAACAGAAACATAAAGAAAAAAATAGAGAACAGAAAAAGATAAGAAAAAGTCCCAGTCTGGAAGGACAGGGATCAGTGCAAACAGCACCAAAAAATTATGTACATCGATTCTCCCAGGCCACACTGTGAATGGGCCAACCCTGGGAATGTCAGGGGGAGAAACGGGGGTTAAACTCAGCCGGTGGAGTTCAATAGGCACTGAGGGGAGAAACAAACAGCGAGCTCCCGCCAGGCAGGTCTCCCGCTCAAGTACTCCCAGAAAAGCGGTACGTCAAGCAAGGTAGACTTCAAAAAATCCCTCTGGCAAGGACCCCAAAAAAGTAAGATGGAGTCCAGCAATACCGGACCAGTAAGACAGGACTCACTTCGCGGTGTTTACACGATGCCATTCCGGCGACACTTTCTGCGGAGATGGTGGGGTTTGATGTGGTGGCATATATTCCCCTATCAGGTTCCACGACTGCAGGGTAGCAAGGCCTTCCCGGACATCACGAAGCGTGGTCACCATTCCATTACAGGTTACCAGGAGTTTCAAGGGGAACGCCCAGCGATATTGAATTTGATGGTTACGTAGTATCTTGGTCACTGGCAGGAACTCCTTACGTTTTGCCATGGTGGCGGCAGGTAAATCAGGAAAGAATAAGAGGTCGGAGTATGGTGCAGGTAATCCAGCGGAATTTCGCATAGCGGACAGGAGGGATTCTTTAATCCGAAAAAAGTGGACTCTCATTAAGACATCTCTCGATATCGATTGATCCAAGTGTCTCGGTTTCGGGATACAATGTGCTCTATCAAGTTGTAAATCCATGTCTGAGGCTTCTGGTAATAAGGAGCGGAACAGGTTGTGGAGGTATACGGTTAATTCCGCTGGTTTAACCGTTTCAGGGATGCCACGCACTCATATTATTTCTGCGGGATTGATCTTCTAGATCCGTCACCTTAAGGAGAAGAGTCTCATTCACCGATTTTAACTCTTTATAGGCATCAACCAATTCGTTGTGGGCCAGGCACATTTCATCAGACTTAGATTCTAGTGCATCAGTGCGCTCACCCAGATCCCGAACTTCTTGATGGAGAGTTGCAGTGATGGATCGAAAATCCTCCTGTATGGTGGCCCTGAGATCCTGGAGCAGGGTCTGAAGTTGGAGGCCCGAAGAAGGAGCCGAAGCAGAGAGGGTCTGAGATCGAGATTCCCCCTCCTCCGATTGCGTCGATTTCGGGGAGCCGGACTCGCGGGAGGCTTGGGCGCCATCTTGCGGCCTATCTCGGGTCTTTCCCGGGCACGATATTTCCACCGTTTTTGGGGTCTTGCTGGGTGCCATCTGGTGCCAAGGGGGTTCCGGAGCCAGTAGGGGTAGTTTGCAACAAAAACCGCCGCCGTAGTGAGCCGCTGGAGCAGGGAGATCAGCCTGGAAAAACGGAGCTCAGGCTACATGCGTCCGCTCAGAATGGCTGCCGGCCACGCCCCCCCGTGGGCGCTTTTTAAAAAAAAATAGCTTGAGCCAATGGAGCTTTCCCATTGGCTCAAGCTTTCATTTCCTGTCACTGCCTCTGGAGGCACTGACGAGCTTGCCACCAGCTTGAGCTTCACAATCAGCATAGCATTTAGCTAAGCAAATTGCGTAGCCAAGGCTGGCTCAGTGCTGCCCCTGCTGTCTGTCTGATGAATCACACAGACAGCAGCCGGCAAACTGAAAGAAGAAAAGAAAAAAAAGCGGACAGAGAAGGACGGCGAGGGAGCATGGAGTAGGTGAGTATGATAACTTTTTTCAATATTTTGTTTTATTTTACAGAAAAATAGACACATTACAGCACATTAATTTACTGGATTGGCAGGAGAGGCTCTGCCTCCCCTGCCACCCCTGACTGCACGTCCCTGGTCTGGTTCAGTAGGAATCACAATCATGGGAAAGACTGCTGATCTGACAGTTGTGCAGAAAACCATCATTGACACCTTCCATAAAGGAGGGAAAGCCCCTAAAAGGTAATTGCAAAAGAAGTTGGATGTTCCCAAAGTGCTGTATCAAAGCACACTAATAGAAAGTTATGTGGAAGGGAAAAGTGTGGAAGAAAAAGGTGCACAAGCAGCAGGGATGACCGCAGCCTGGAGAAGATTGTCAGGAAAAGGCCATTCAGAAGTGTTGGGGACTTTCACAAGGAGTGGACTGAGGCTGGAGTCAGTGCATCAAGAGCCACCACACACAGACGCATGTTTGACATGAGCTTCAAAGGTCTTATTCCTCTTGTCAAGCCGCTCCTGAACAACAAACAACGTCAGAAGCGTCTTACCTGGGCTAAAGAAAAACAGACATGGTCTGTTGCTCTGTGGTCCAAAGTCCTCTTTTCTGATGAGAGCAAATTTTGCATCTCATTTGGAAACCAAGGACCCAGAGTATGGAGGAAGAATGGAGAGGCACACACTGCAAGGTGCTTGAAGTCCAGTGTGAAGTTTCCACAGTCTGTGTTGATTTGGGGAGCCATGTCATCTGCTGGTGTTGGTCCACTGTGCTTCATTAAGTCCAAGGTCAACGCAGCCGTCTACCAGGAGATTTTGGAGCATTTCATGCTTCCTTCCGCAGACGAGCTTTATGGGGATGCTGACTTCATTTTCCAGCAGGACTTGACACCTGCCCACACTGCCAAAAGCACCAAAACCTGGTTCAATGACTGTGGGATTACTGTGCTTGATTGGCCAGCAAACTCGCCTGACTTGAACCCCAAGAGAAAGATGAGAGACATGAGACCGAACAATGCAGAAGAGCTGAAGGCCACTATTGAAGCATCCTGGTCTTCCATAACACCTCAGCAGTGCCACAGGCTGATAGCTTCCATGCAACGCCGCATTGAGGCAGTAATTGCTGCAAAAGGGGCCCAAACCTACTGAGTACATATGCATGCTTATACTTTTCAGAGGTCCGATATTCTTCTATGTACAATCCTTGTTTTATTGATTGCATGTAATATTCTAATTTTTTGAGATTGTGGATTTGGCGTTTTCATGAGCTGTAAGCCATAATCATCACAATTATGACAAATCACGACTTCATCTAGCCCATATATTAGTTTCACCTTTAAGGCTAGGGTCAGACTGGGGCAGTGCGAACGCGCGTGCAGGCGCACTAAATCACGGCCGTAGTAGCAGCACATGACGGCCAATATACGCAGTACGGGCGTACAAAAGTGCGTCCACGCCACGCAACCGGCCAACTGAACGCATTTTTCGTACAACGTGTACCGCTAGTACAGACGTACAGAGTGCGCTGCGGCCGCATAGCAGCGTGTGTGCGTGATTAGGAGACGTCAGACGCTGCTATTGTGCGGCCTACATCACGTCCAAACAGCCAAAGTTTCCAGGTTTTGTTGGAGTGTACCTGCGACTGTCGAAAATGTCTGCTGGACCAGAGATCGATGTGGAGAGGCTGATCAGCGCTGTGGGGGAGCATCCTGAGATATGGGACACGGCCTGCGACAGGTACAAAGACAAGGGGAAGAAGGCTAACGCATGGGTCGTGGTGTCCCGTGTCGTGTACCCCGATTATGATACGTGGTCCGAGAAAGAGCAGCATATCCAGAGTGCGTATTTGATTATTTTAATCATAATCCCATACATGTAATCTCAATAATAATAATAAAAACAAATATGTAATCATTGGGGTGAAATCTCAAATGCTCCCCAGCTGCCAGGGCACCTGCCCTGCATCACTCGTAAAATAATTAGACAGAGCATCGCGAAACCTGTTGCTGTATCTATTCACAGCTATGATGTCATCGTTCACATCATCTTCAAGACCGACAACTGTGAGGGTATCATCAAAATTAAAACCATCCCTGGCACGCACATAATTTTGTAGGATGCAACAGCATTTGACTATATCCACACAGAAATCAACCTGTACATCCAGCGGTCTATGTAAAATCCTCCACTTGTTGGTCAGTATGCCAAAGCTACACTCCACATACCGTCTCGCCCGCGACAGCCTATAATTAAAAACCCGCTTCTTCACATTCAGGTGTGTCCCTGAGTAGGGCCTTAGGAGGTGTGTGGATAGGCCGAATGCTTCATCACCCACGAAGGCATAGGGGACTGACACGTCACTGCCAGGCAATGGTGCGGGTCTGGGGATGTTCAAGGTCCCACTCTCAATTTCATTCCACAGTGTGGAGTTCCTGAACAGTGTGGAGTCAGAGTCCTTGCTGTATGAACCGACATCCACATAGACAAAACTATAGTTGGCATCTGCCACCGCCAGTAGGCCAATGGAAAGTAATGTTTATAATTCTGATACAGTGAGCCACTGTGCGGTGGCTTCACTATGCGGACATGTTTGCCATCCACGGCTCCCAGGCAGTTTGGAAAGTTGGCTCTCTCCCAGAATCCTGCTGCAATTTCTAGACATGCCTTGTGTGTCGGTTTTGGCAAACATTGGTCCTTCATGGTTTCCCATATGGTTTGGCACACCTTGCGGACGATCTCACCAGCTGTTGATCTGCCAACGCGGAAGTTATAATGCAGATCCTTCAAACTGCATCCACTAGCGAGATACCTAGAAGACAAAACAAAACTGTTTGAATATGATCACATACCATGAACACAAGCTAATGTCACACTCATCATGTTTTGCAGCACAAGAGGCGATGAACAAATGGCGCACAGTACGCGACAACTACACGCGGGTGCAGAAGAAGCAAGCCATGGCTGCGCGCTCTGGAGCTGGCTCCAAGAAGGTCCGTGGATATATCTACACGGAGCAACTGTCATTCCTCCGAAGGACCCAGGAGCCGCGCAGTAGCGTCAGCAGCATCGACCAGCCATCGACCTCCGGCTCACAGGTCCAACACACGGTGCCAGGAGGTTCTGCCAGCTGCCAGGAGGAGGTGAACCGGGGTGGTGCAGAGTCGCAACTGGAGGAGGATGTGGAGACAGGACAGGTGGCAGGTACCGCAACAACGGTCAGCACCAGACCTGCACAGAAGAGAAGGGCACCAGCTACAGACCTGGAGCAGGCCATGGTTACCTTCATGGAGGCTCAAACCAACCATCCACACCAACGCTGCATGCTTGCGGACTCCATGGACATGTCATTCTTCAATTCCTGTATGATCCTCCTCAACAAGATGAGCGAGGCTGAGAAGGTGGAGTACCGGCGCAGATCTCTGGCTATATTGGACGACATCCTTTCCCGTCCCCATCACGCAGCCGGTTACAATGCTGTGCCACAATCCACCAATGTCAGTGGCTCATCCCTCCCCAGTGAGGTGCTGTCCACCCACCCAGCCATGCCCCCTGGAGCCAGGCCACACACAGAGTCGGAGTCCTGCTCTAGCCACACCACCGGCCCTCCTGACCCAGATGCTCGGCGGTATCATGATCTGTGATACATGTCATGAATATGTTTTATTTTTGTTTGTCATGTGTTATTTGGTTTCATGTTTAATATATCCTGACCTTAAGTTAACAAGTTATAATATATGTCGAGAATATATTACTGTTATTTTATTTCATGTTTCATATTATATTATTATTTTGGTCTACATTGTTGTCGGAGTCATTTATGATTATGTACGTGTGATGTGATGCCTGTGTGTGTGTGTGTGTATGCATGTGACAGTGGGCATGTGACTACAGACATGATGCACTCATGTCAGGTGACTGGCAGCGATGTCATGTATGCAGGTGTTTGACAGTACGTACCGCAAAGTGATGACCAGCATCTCCTCCGGTGGTATGGCGGCCCTCAAGTTGGTGTCCCTCTTGGTCAGTGCCTCGCGTACCCGCGACAACAGTTCATCAAAGGAGGGGATGCACATCCGCATGTAGTTGAAAAACTTCACGGGGTCCCTCTCTCGCAGTGGCCTGTACAGCGTCACAAAGTGTCCATGCGTGGGTCTGGCAGCGTTAATTTGATGAACCCAGGTTCGCCGCTTTCTCTTCCTCTTAAGGTACAGGTACCCCATTGCAGCAAACACAAAGACTCGTACTGGATCCATCTTTGAAAAACGCCACCATACCCAAAATGCCTTTTTATAACCCTACCCCTTATGTTTTTCATTCATCAATTAATTAGATTCATCGGATTTTTCTATTTTTTTACAGCTCCGTCATGAAATACGTCCAGAATTGCGCATTGTCTGACCGCTTTCGCGTATTCCGTGAAAAAATGCATTCGCACGCACCAACGTACGTTTTGACGCTGGACGTCAGAAATGCGTTCGTCTGACCCTGGCCTTAAGTTGCATTATTGAAATAAATGAACTTTTGCACGATATTCTAGTTTTTCGAGTTTCACCTGTATAGGATGTTTGGAGATTTGTAATTGAATATGCACAATAGCACACAATTTGTTTGATTCTCTAATAGAAAGCTAGGTTCTAGATGGCATAATTACTTGACAATATAAATTTGCACAACAATAAGCACGCATAATATATGAGTATATGCAACTAATATAGTTAATACAGTGGATTGCGTTACTTGTCTAGGATGCAAGGACCCTTACGAGCCATTAACAAAATGGCTACCTTGCTACTGGATCTGCTAGGGGCCATTGGGTGTCTTTTGCACCATAACACAATACCTGTTTGTTTTAGTAGTGTTTTGTTCGTTGGCAAGTTTGGTTGTATCTTTTTGAGTAACCTTCTTAAGACAATAGAATTGTATATCTTCATGTCTGTTTTTGTATGGATACGTAAACGCTTCAGGACTTTAGAACTTGATTTTGCACTGGATAAAGAACATGGTTAAATTAGCTTCCTTGACTATTCAAGGTCTAAATTCTCCCTATAAAAGGTCCATCCTCGCCCAATCTCTTAACAAACATACAGGGTTATCCAAAGAGATCCGAATGGCTGGAGAAAGGTAACGAAAGCTGATTTTCAGCGTTCGGTTACCTTTCTTGGCCATTCGGCTATCCAGAGAGCAGGCAATTCGAATTGTCTGCACATATGGTGCCTGTTCGAGGGCAGTGAAATCCCCATAAAAAAAGCACTGCTTCGGCTAATCAGAGAACAAAAACCAGCAGTGAAAGGTTCACGAAATGCCCTGCCATTCGGTGGTTTAATTTCGGCAGGTTTATTCAGGCGAATCCCATAGGCTTCAATGTTAAAAATATTCCCGTTTTAATTCAGTATCTAATAAACCATTCATTATAACATTCTGCAGTTAAGAGTCTCTTTATTTATAGATTTTTTAGGATATTTTAAGCATTTTTCTGGATTTCTTTTTTTTTTTTAAATAAATTTTTAGTTTGAAGTTTAAATTGAAGTTTACTTATTTTTTCTGTAACAGCCCTTTTTATTATCATTCTTTGGACCTCATGTAAATTTCAGACATTTTTCGCTCAGTAGTTTCTTTGCAAACAGCATTTCACTTTTCAAACATTCAAGCAAACTGTTTTGCTAATTTATTCACTGCCTTCGTCTGCGGTGTCGACTTTTTCCGGTGGCTTCGCTGCGTGTGATCGGCTCCTGCTCGGGTTTTTCTGGCGGGTTAATCCAGATGTTTTTGCGGGTTTTCGGCGTGCATTGGCCGGATTTTGCGGTTAGTTTTCGGCGACCTTTCCCTGCAATTTGGGGACCCTGTGGTGCTTGCTGAATACACCGCAGGGTCGCCGAAATGGGATCGGCAAAACGAACCGAATGGAAGAGAACGAAAAGTCACTGAACGTGCGGTGACTTTGAATCGCTTTGAATTACCCGGATAGATTTGATATAGTGGCATTGCAAGAAACGCACTGGAGATCCACTGATCAGAATCAATTTTATGTAAATCATTTTTCTATTTGTGTGTCAGCCTCGCATAAATTAAAGAAAAAAGTAAGTAAAAAAGTAAGAGTAGCAATATTTTTTTCAAAGAGTTTGAGAGTAGATTGTGCGCCGAGATCATTATGACTGTTTTATGCTCTTATTTTTAGATGACAGCCTAGGTACTATTTAACTAACCCCCCCCCCCCCGAAAAAAAAAAAAAGGTTTTTTTATTTATGGTAATTTTTTTTAAGTTTAAGATCTCTAATATGATTAGATATTTCTTCCAATGAGAAAGGTTTATTTAAATTCCTCAGGTTGTTCCTCTGACAGTTTAGGCATCTTTAAAAAAAAAAAGCTAAAAATAAATTTAAAAAAGGAGAAGAAAATTGGGGTCTTTTTAAAAAAATCTTTTGGTCTGTGGGGGGTTTAGTTAAATAGGACCTAGGCTGTCATCTAAAAATAATGAGCATAAAAAAGTCAGAATGAGCTCAGCGCACATAGGTGAGCTGGCTCAGCAATGAAGGGGTTAAAAAGCAAAAACATGTAAAAATTGGGTATTTCTATTCTCGGGACAAAATTCTGAAACTATTTAGCCGGGGTCTTTTTTGGTGGTTGTAGATTTTGGGGATTAAATTACGGAAAAAAGTGTGTTTTTTACAATTTTTTCATCATATTTCATATTTTTTTTATAGTAAATTAGAAGATATGATGGAAATAATGGTATTTTTAGAAAGTCCATTTAATGGCGGGAAAAACGTTGTATAATATGTGTGGGTTGCATAAACGAGTAAGAGGAAAATTTGACCTAAACACGAATAGCGCAGAAACGTAAAAACAGCAGTGGTCACTAAAGAACGGATTTGGGTAAAACCGCCCAGTCACTAAGGGGTTAAACAAGCAGGAAAAATAATTGGATATTAAGATTAATTAAAACGATTGGTATCGATCATCAGTAGAGGTGTTTCAGTATATCCGCTGCTTAAATATGTGAACTTCACTATAAATTACTGAATAGATGGTATTTAGTCCCAAAAATACTTGCCAAGATGTATGGTAGCGTGCAGGCAAACTGTTGGAGATGTGGGGAGGATAATGCAGATTTTCTGCATATATGGTGGTCTTGTCCAGTGATACAGCCTGTTTGGCATAACTGTATCCATGATTTGAATACTCTTGCGGACATTACCATCAATATTACACCCGCTGCCCCCCCGTCTGCGTATCAAACTTCCTAATGTTCCCACCCAGATAAGAAAATTTATAATTCACTGTCTAACGGCCATATAACTAGTGTAGCGCTGTTAAAGATTGTGTTTGCTGCATTTACTTATTATGGCCACCAGAGGGAGACAGAGGCAATATGGACTATGCTGGACATAAACGGAACCACAAATTCCATCATGCTTTGCGGGAGTACAGGAAGTGGGTGGGAGAAAGAGGAAGGACATCAGCAGCCTCGTGCGGAGGAGAGGCAGAGTGAGCCGAGCGGCGAAAGGTGGAGGACGCACGTGAGACTGCCTCGCGGGTGCTGGAGATCGGGACGGTGACCTTGCAGAGACCTACCTACGCACCGCTGAGAGGTCTGAGTAGCAATTTAGTTCCGGCTGGACTCCGAGTTAGGAGACCGCGATGATCCATTGGGAGTGCAGGCGGTAGGCTGTAGTTCCGCAGTGTGGAGATCGGACAAGCAAGGGAGCGGATCCGGTGGCACAGAGTCCCAGTGCACAAGCGGAGAGACATCCTTGATCGGGCGCTGAACAGATTGTCTAACGGATGGGTGAGAGGCCTCCCAGGCCGCAGTTCCAAATCTAAGAACCGCACGCTGCATTATTGTTTAAATCTACAGGGCCCCAACGTGACTAGTCGAAGATTTGTTTGTTTCATTCACTGGCCAGTTGAATACAGTACCCGGGTACCCGAGACAATACACATACACCTTTTTGAGACATTACATTCACGGGACTTACACTCCAGAACTGAAGGGGTTAAACTTTTCTTTTGCCGCCGCGTGTTTTTCCCGCATTACAAAATCCTGTCGTTCAAATACCGTATCTACAATATATATGCTTCTTTATTGGGATCAGTAAAGAATATAATCTATAAAAATCCACAACAGTGCTGGTGTATATTTATTCCCTAGCGCGGTGAGACTAACCCGAGGTTAATTCAGCGGCTCCTCCGGGAGTGAGCGCTACACGTGGGGGCTTGTCCGGGATTCCAGTCTCTGTAAGAAACCGCAATTAAAGGGTTAATTATGGATCCAGACACTGCTGCCAAATGGTGTGAGGAGCAAAATAGCCAGATAGAATTAAGCATAGTCATGGACATTCCTGCAGACACTTGGGCCGAAGATCAGATTCGCCGGGCCGTGGCCGCGCTGACACCAGATCATCGAGGGTTAATTCCGGACATTAAAGCGAACCCAGATACTTCTCACACATATGTTCTTTTTGAGTGGAGAAAGGGTGTTCCAGTGTGTTTTCAGGGCGCGAGCGTGACGCTGACCGACGAGGTGGAAGTTCAACTGATTCAGCCAAGTGCGCTACGTGGCGATCCAGCGAATGTTCCCGCGCCCAGTGTGCTGGCCATGATCGGGCCTGAATTTATAGTGGCTATCGGAGATTTGCTGGCTAAATGTCAAAGAGCAAGCCCTCCACATACTAACTTTGGTCGTCGACGGTTGAGGAATTTTACAGGAAACGTACCAACTCCAGCGGGAGAAGGAACCTTCGAAGAATGGGTAGAACAGGCGATGCAGGCTCTGGATGAGTGGGACGTCCCTGAAGCGCAGAAGAAGCAAAGAATTACTGAGAGCTTAAAGGGACCTGCGTCAGAGGCTGTCAGAAACCTGAAGTTGAGTAAGCAAGACTGCACTGCTTTAGATTACCTAAACATATTACAGGAAGTCTGTGGGCAAACAGAAAAGGCTGCTGAGCTCATGTACCAGTATGAACATACTTACCAGCGGAAAGGTGAGACAATGACTGAATATATGAGGCGCCTAGATAAGATTCTGCACCAGATACTTCTTAAGAAAGGGGCCGAACCTGCCACAATCGACAAAATCCGAATGCAGCAGATATTGAGGGGCGCTCAACCTCTAGATCCGGTGATGTTACAGCTGAAAACCAGAGAAGGTAACCGAGAATTGAAATACCTGGAACTGATTCGAGCTGTTAGAGAGGAAGAGGCTCTGTTAGAAGAAAAGTCTTTAAGGAGAGGAGAAAGAGCTTACGCACAACCCGTGAGGCATAACAAATATCTGCAAACTAAAGATGATTCGTTGGACACCTATGGATCCGAAATTGACAGACAAGAGCATCTGTTTGTTCCTATATCCACAGAGAGTGCCGCAAAAGAGTCAACCATTCCTGCATATAGTGAGATACACAAGACCGTTAAGAAGGTGCAAGAAGCTCAAGCTGAACTGAAACAAGCACACACAGACCTGTGTCGAGCACTTTTGAAGGTGGCAGAGACACAGACTGATATGCAGACGTTCCTCACTGACAGGCGGACAACGGGAGTTGCTGTGGCGTCTGGCCAGGGTCCTTCAACCGAATCACCACGAGTAAGTGCGCCTCCATCTTCAAAGAAGAGATGTTTCAGTTGTGTCATTTCCGAGCACAGTGCAAAAACCAAAGGCCTGAAGGAACTAAAATGGAAGAGTTCCTAAAGGCCTTGGAAAGGCTGCTATCTACCTCACAGGCGGGAAACGCCAGAGGGCCCAAGTGAAGGAGCGAACTAGGTGCCCAATGGTTGAAAACCGTTCCAAACTTCAAGCCAGAACTGAAAGGCCGAGAGGGCCCAGATTCTTGCCAACTGCTGAGCCTACCAGAACTGAAAGAGTTACTCCCTTAGTATCCGGTCCTATGCCATGGGGAAGCAATGCACACCCAAAACCACCACGAGTCAAAAAGAAAGCCAGGGTACAGCGAACTGGGTCTAAACCTCCTGCGGCTACGACCAAGTTTCCTGACCAGCTGATAAATCCTTCTCCTATCGTTCCAATTCAAGTGGAGGGAGTCTACACTAAAGCTCTGTTAGACTCAGGGGCTCAAGTGACGTTGATCTATCGTGACTTCTACGAGAAGCACTTAAAACATATACCTCTACAGAAATTAAAGGACCTTGAGATCTGGGGTATCGGAACTGAGAAGCTTCCCTATGATGGATATCTACAGGTGAAGTTAGAAATTGGATCCAAAGTCATCGGACAGTCTGGAGGTTGTTATGCATTGGCCATTGTGTGTCCTCGGCCTTCAGGGGCCAACACAAGTTCCATGATAGTGGGGACGAATACTGATTTGGTGAGACGTCTTCTGACTCCTATAGTAATGGAAGAAGGTTCTACCAGAGGAGTACACCCGATGTTACGTCCGGTCTATCAGCGAATGGTCGAAGAACAGAGGGCACCTGCCGAAGTGGGGCGTCTGTGGAGATTGGGAGGAAGAGAGAAGGTTCTGCAATCAGGAGAAGTGGCGAGTTTCCGGGCTTCAGTCAAGTTGAACGGATCACAACCGGGTCCTTATGTGGTACTGGAAACTGATCTCAGTCATGGGAGTGAGGCCGGAGTAGAAGTAATCCCTGAGATAATCTCCGCGAGAGCTTTGAAACGGACACGAGGAAGAGTCTCAGTTAGCGTGTGTAATGTGTCTGATTCTCCAGTGATCCTGAAAGCACGAATGCCCATCGGGCAAGTAGCGCCGCTACACCCCTCTCCCCTACTGATTTAGGGGGGAGTGAATAAAGAGATTCCAGCTGAAAGGTTCTATCCTAAAGATGCTCCCATCTCGCCTGAGTGGAAGAAACGACTTCAATCCCAGAACCCTAAAATGGAAGGACTTGTTCTCGAAGGATGAGTTCGACGTGGGTTTAGATAAGAGTACTGAATATCGCATTCGACTACAAGAAGATAAGCCGTTTCGAGAAAGGTCAAGACGACTTCCGCTGGGAGACTTGGATGATCTACGAGAGCAGCTAAATGAACTACAGAAGACTAAGGTGATTCAAGAGTCCAGGAGTCCGCACGCTTCTCCAATAGTGATGGTTCGAAAGTCTATACATAGACAGATAGAACCATTCTTCTATCGCACGCTAAATCAGAGAACCATTCCAGATCATTATGCCACTCCTCGGATAGAAGATGCCTTACAGTGTTTGTCTGGAGCAAAATGGTTTAGTGTACTAGACCTGCGAAGTGGGTATCACCAGATACCGATGCATCCTGAGGACAAAGAGAAGACTGCGTTCATCTGCCCGCTGGGGTTCTTCGAGTTCAACAGAATGCCTCAAGGCCTTACGGGGGCTCCCGCCACGTTCCAACGGTTAATGGAGAAGACAGTCGGGGACATGAACCTGATTGAAGTGTTGGTGTATCTAGATGATATTATTGTGTTCGGGAACACTCTGGAAGAACATGAGCAGCGGTTGGAAAAGGTCTTGAAGCGGCTCCACGAAGAGGGGTTGAAACTGTCCCTAGAGAAGTGTCAATTTTGTCTACCTTCCGTTACGTACCTGGGACATGTT